>CAUJBT010000093.1:0-14527 GCA_963082735.1 Pocota personata
TATCGTGCCGCATTCCATGCATGATGTTGCACATAGTAGCTGATAAAAAAGGTAGGCTGCCTAAATGGCGCCCGGTTGGTAGTTATAGAGAGGAGACCATGGATGGAGGACGGCGGCGGGGCCATGCATTAGATTCTTCTTCCCCTCGAGGTGCATAGAGCGTCAACAACGGTTTGTCAGGGCGCCATCTTGTTCGGTTTGATTCCTTCTCGACTGTTTAGCGTTGCTGTTCTGCCTGCCTGCTGGGTGGGTAAGCGGATTCCACTGCATGGCGCCGTATCCGGTCACTGTTTCTGTGGTTTCCAGGATACTCGTAGTTGTGCTGCCTGCCGGGTGCCGCCTTATGGTCGCCTATCGTGCCGCATTCCATGCATGATGTTGCACATAGTAGCTGATAAAAAAGGTAGGCTGCCTAAATGGCGCCCGGTTGGTAGTTATAGAGAGGAGACCATGGATGGAGGACGGCGGCGGGGCCATGCATTAGATTCTTCTTCCCCTCGAGGTGCATAGAGCGTCAACAACGGTTTGTCAGGGCGCCATCTTGTTCGGTTTGATTCCTTCTCGACTGTTTAGCGTTGCTGTTCTGCCTGCCTGCTGGGTGGGTAAGCGGATTCCACTGCATGGCGCCGTATCCGGTCACTGTTTCTGTGGTTTCCAGGATACTCGTAGTTGTGCTGCCTGCCGGGTGCCGCCTTATGGTCGCCTATCGTGCCGCATTCCATGCATGATGTTGCACATAGTAGCTGATAAAAAAGGTAGGCTGCCTAAATGGCGCCCGGTTGGTAGTTATAGAGAGGAGACCATGGATGGAGGACGGCGGCGGGGCCATGCATTAGATTCTTCTTCCCCTCGAGGTGCATAGAGCGTCAACAACGGTTTGTCAGGGCGCCATCTTGTTCGGTTTGATTCCTTCTCGACTGTTTAGCGTTGCTGTTCTGCCTGCCTGCTGGGTGGGTAAGCGGATTCCACTGCATGGCGCCGTATCCGGTCACTGTTTCTGTGGTTTCCAGGATACTCGTAGTTGTGCTGCCTGCCGGGTGCCGCCTTATGGTCGCCTATCGTGCCGCATTCCATGCATGATGTTGCACATAGTAGCTGATAAAAAAGGTAGGCTGCCTAAATGGCGCCCGGTTGGTAGTTATAGAGAGGAGACCATGGATGGAGGACGGCGGCGGGGCCATGCATTAGATTCTTCTTCCCCTCGAGGTGCATAGAGCGTCAACAACGGTTTGTCAGGGCGCCATCTTGTTCGGTTTGATTCCTTCTCGACTGTTTAGCGTTGCTGTTCTGCCTGCCTGCTGGGTGGGTAAGCGGATTCCACTGCATGGCGCCGTATCCGGTCACTGTTTCTGTGGTTTCCAGGATACTCGTAGTTGTGCTGCCTGCCGGGTGCCGCCTTATGGTCGCCTATCGTGCCGCATTCCATGCATGATGTTGCACATAGTAGCTGATAAAAAAGGTAGGCTGCCTAAATGGCGCCCGGTTGGTAGTTATAGAGAGGAGACCATGGATGGAGGACGGCGGCGGGGCCATGCATTAGATTCTTCTTCCCCTCGAGGTGCATAGAGCGTCAACAACGGTTTGTCAGGGCGCCATCTTGTTCGGTTTGATTCCTTCTCGACTGTTTAGCGTTGCTGTTCTGCCTGCCTGCTGGGTGGGTAAGCGGATTCCACTGCATGGCGCCGTATCCGGTCACTGTTTCTGTGGTTTCCAGGATACTCGTAGTTGTGCTGCCTGCCGGGTGCCGCCTTATGGTCGCCTATCGTGCCGCATTCCATGCATGATGTTGCACATAGTAGCTGATAAAAAAGGTAGGCTGCCTAAATGGCGCCCGGTTGGTAGTTATAGAGAGGAGACCATGGATGGAGGACGGCGGCGGGGCCATGCATTAGATTCTTCTTCCCCTCGAGGTGCATAGAGCGTCAACAACGGTTTGTCAGGGCGCCATCTTGTTCGGTTTGATTCCTTCTCGACTGTTTAGCGTTGCTGTTCTGCCTGCCTGCTGGGTGGGTAAGCGGATTCCACTGCATGGCGCCGTATCCGGTCACTGTTTCTGTGGTTTCCAGGATACTCGTAGTTGTGCTGCCTGCCGGGTGCCGCCTTATGGTCGCCTATCGTGCCGCATTCCATGCATGATGTTGCACATAGTAGCTGATAAAAAAGGTAGGCTGCCTAAATGGCGCCCGGTTGGTAGTTATAGAGAGGAGACCATGGATGGAGGACGGCGGCGGGGCCATGCATTAGATTCTTCTTCCCCTCGAGGTGCATAGAGCGTCAACAACGGTTTGTCAGGGCGCCATCTTGTTCGGTTTGATTCCTTCTCGACTGTTTAGCGTTGCTGTTCTGCCTGCCTGCTGGGTGGGTAAGCGGATTCCACTGCATGGCGCCGTATCCGGTCACTGTTTCTGTGGTTTCCAGGATACTCGTAGTTGTGCTGCCTGCCGGGTGCCGCCTTATGGTCGCCTATCGTGCCGCATTCCATGCATGATGTTGCACATAGTAGCTGATAAAAAAGGTAGGCTGCCTAAATGGCGCCCGGTTGGTAGTTATAGAGAGGAGACCATGGATGGAGGACGGCGGCGGGGCCATGCATTAGATTCTTCTTCCCCTCGAGGTGCATAGAGCGTCAACAACGGTTTGTCAGGGCGCCATCTTGTTCGGTTTGATTCCTTCTCGACTGTTTAGCGTTGCTGTTCTGCCTGCCTGCTGGGTGGGTAAGCGGATTCCACTGCATGGCGCCGTATCCGGTCACTGTTTCTGTGGTTTCCAGGATACTCGTAGTTGTGCTGCCTGCCGGGTGCCGCCTTATGGTCGCCTATCGTGCCGCATTCCATGCATGATGTTGCACATAGTAGCTGATAAAAAAGGTAGGCTGCCTAAATGGCGCCCGGTTGGTAGTTATAGAGAGGAGACCATGGATGGAGGACGGCGGCGGGGCCATGCATTAGATTCTTCTTCCCCTCGAGGTGCATAGAGCGTCAACAACGGTTTGTCAGGGCGCCATCTTGTTCGGTTTGATTCCTTCTCGACTGTTTAGCGTTGCTGTTCTGCCTGCCTGCTGGGTGGGTAAGCGGATTCCACTGCATGGCGCCGTATCCGGTCACTGTTTCTGTGGTTTCCAGGATACTCGTAGTTGTGCTGCCTGCCGGGTGCCGCCTTATGGTCGCCTATCGTGCCGCATTCCATGCATGATGTTGCACATAGTAGCTGATAAAAAAGGTAGGCTGCCTAAATGGCGCCCGGTTGGTAGTTATAGAGAGGAGACCATGGATGGAGGACGGCGGCGGGGCCATGCATTAGATTCTTCTTCCCCTCGAGGTGCATAGAGCGTCAACAACGGTTTGTCAGGGCGCCATCTTGTTCGGTTTGATTCCTTCTCGACTGTTTAGCGTTGCTGTTCTGCCTGCCTGCTGGGTGGGTAAGCGGATTCCACTGCATGGCGCCGTATCCGGTCACTGTTTCTGTGGTTTCCAGGATACTCGTAGTTGTGCTGCCTGCCGGGTGCCGCCTTATGGTCGCCTATCGTGCCGCATTCCATGCATGATGTTGCACATAGTAGCTGATAAAAAAGGTAGGCTGCCTAAATGGCGCCCGGTTGGTAGTTATAGAGAGGAGACCATGGATGGAGGACGGCGGCGGGGCCATGCATTAGATTCTTCTTCCCCTCGAGGTGCATAGAGCGTCAACAACGGTTTGTCAGGGCGCCATCTTGTTCGGTTTGATTCCTTCTCGACTGTTTAGCGTTGCTGTTCTGCCTGCCTGCTGGGTGGGTAAGCGGATTCCACTGCATGGCGCCGTATCCGGTCACTGTTTCTGTGGTTTCCAGGATACTCGTAGTTGTGCTGCCTGCCGGGTGCCGCCTTATGGTCGCCTATCGTGCCGCATTCCATGCATGATGTTGCACATAGTAGCTGATAAAAAAGGTAGGCTGCCTAAATGGCGCCCGGTTGGTAGTTATAGAGAGGAGACCATGGATGGAGGACGGCGGCGGGGCCATGCATTAGATTCTTCTTCCCCTCGAGGTGCATAGAGCGTCAACAACGGTTTGTCAGGGCGCCATCTTGTTCGGTTTGATTCCTTCTCGACTGTTTAGCGTTGCTGTTCTGCCTGCCTGCTGGGTGGGTAAGCGGATTCCACTGCATGGCGCCGTATCCGGTCACTGTTTCTGTGGTTTCCAGGATACTCGTAGTTGTGCTGCCTGCCGGGTGCCGCCTTATGGTCGCCTATCGTGCCGCATTCCATGCATGATGTTGCACATAGTAGCTGATAAAAAAGGTAGGCTGCCTAAATGGCGCCCGGTTGGTAGTTATAGAGAGGAGACCATGGATGGAGGACGGCGGCGGGGCCATGCATTAGATTCTTCTTCCCCTCGAGGTGCATAGAGCGTCAACAACGGTTTGTCAGGGCGCCATCTTGTTCGGTTTGATTCCTTCTCGACTGTTTAGCGTTGCTGTTCTGCCTGCCTGCTGGGTGGGTAAGCGGATTCCACTGCATGGCGCCGTATCCGGTCACTGTTTCTGTGGTTTCCAGGATACTCGTAGTTGTGCTGCCTGCCGGGTGCCGCCTTATGGTCGCCTATCGTGCCGCATTCCATGCATGATGTTGCACATAGTAGCTGATAAAAAAGGTAGGCTGCCTAAATGGCGCCCGGTTGGTAGTTATAGAGAGGAGACCATGGATGGAGGACGGCGGCGGGGCCATGCATTAGATTCTTCTTCCCCTCGAGGTGCATAGAGCGTCAACAACGGTTTGTCAGGGCGCCATCTTGTTCGGTTTGATTCCTTCTCGACTGTTTAGCGTTGCTGTTCTGCCTGCCTGCTGGGTGGGTAAGCGGATTCCACTGCATGGCGCCGTATCCGGTCACTGTTTCTGTGGTTTCCAGGATACTCGTAGTTGTGCTGCCTGCCGGGTGCCGCCTTATGGTCGCCTATCGTGCCGCATTCCATGCATGATGTTGCACATAGTAGCTGATAAAAAAGGTAGGCTGCCTAAATGGCGCCCGGTTGGTAGTTATAGAGAGGAGACCATGGATGGAGGACGGCGGCGGGGCCATGCATTAGATTCTTCTTCCCCTCGAGGTGCATAGAGCGTCAACAACGGTTTGTCAGGGCGCCATCTTGTTCGGTTTGATTCCTTCTCGACTGTTTAGCGTTGCTGTTCTGCCTGCCTGCTGGGTGGGTAAGCGGATTCCACTGCATGGCGCCGTATCCGGTCACTGTTTCTGTGGTTTCCAGGATACTCGTAGTTGTGCTGCCTGCCGGGTGCCGCCTTATGGTCGCCTATCGTGCCGCATTCCATGCATGATGTTGCACATAGTAGCTGATAAAAAAGGTAGGCTGCCTAAATGGCGCCCGGTTGGTAGTTATAGAGAGGAGACCATGGATGGAGGACGGCGGCGGGGCCATGCATTAGATTCTTCTTCCCCTCGAGGTGCATAGAGCGTCAACAACGGTTTGTCAGGGCGCCATCTTGTTCGGTTTGATTCCTTCTCGACTGTTTAGCGTTGCTGTTCTGCCTGCCTGCTGGGTGGGTAAGCGGATTCCACTGCATGGCGCCGTATCCGGTCACTGTTTCTGTGGTTTCCAGGATACTCGTAGTTGTGCTGCCTGCCGGGTGCCGCCTTATGGTCGCCTATCGTGCCGCATTCCATGCATGATGTTGCACATAGTAGCTGATAAAAAAGGTAGGCTGCCTAAATGGCGCCCGGTTGGTAGTTATAGAGAGGAGACCATGGATGGAGGACGGCGGCGGGGCCATGCATTAGATTCTTCTTCCCCTCGAGGTGCATAGAGCGTCAACAACGGTTTGTCAGGGCGCCATCTTGTTCGGTTTGATTCCTTCTCGACTGTTTAGCGTTGCTGTTCTGCCTGCCTGCTGGGTGGGTAAGCGGATTCCACTGCATGGCGCCGTATCCGGTCACTGTTTCTGTGGTTTCCAGGATACTCGTAGTTGTGCTGCCTGCCGGGTGCCGCCTTATGGTCGCCTATCGTGCCGCATTCCATGCATGATGTTGCACATAGTAGCTGATAAAAAAGGTAGGCTGCCTAAATGGCGCCCGGTTGGTAGTTATAGAGAGGAGACCATGGATGGAGGACGGCGGCGGGGCCATGCATTAGATTCTTCTTCCCCTCGAGGTGCATAGAGCGTCAACAACGGTTTGTCAGGGCGCCATCTTGTTCGGTTTGATTCCTTCTCGACTGTTTAGCGTTGCTGTTCTGCCTGCCTGCTGGGTGGGTAAGCGGATTCCACTGCATGGCGCCGTATCCGGTCACTGTTTCTGTGGTTTCCAGGATACTCGTAGTTGTGCTGCCTGCCGGGTGCCGCCTTATGGTCGCCTATCGTGCCGCATTCCATGCATGATGTTGCACATAGTAGCTGATAAAAAAGGTAGGCTGCCTAAATGGCGCCCGGTTGGTAGTTATAGAGAGGAGACCATGGATGGAGGACGGCGGCGGGGCCATGCATTAGATTCTTCTTCCCCTCGAGGTGCATAGAGCGTCAACAACGGTTTGTCAGGGCGCCATCTTGTTCGGTTTGATTCCTTCTCGACTGTTTAGCGTTGCTGTTCTGTCTGCCTGCTGGGTGGGTAAGCGGATTCCACTGCATGGCGCCGTATCCGGTCACTGTTTCTGTGGTTTCCAGGATACTCGTAGTTGTGCTGCCTGCCGGGTGCCGCCTTATGGTCGCCTATCGTGCCGCATTCCATGCATGATGTTGCACATAGTAGCTGATAAAAAAGGTAGGCTGCCTAAATGGCGCCCGGTTGGTAGTTATAGAGAGGAGACCATGGATGGAGGACGGCGGCGGGGCCATGCATTAGATTCTTCTTCCCCTCGAGGTGCATAGAGCGTCAACAACGGTTTGTCAGGGCGCCATCTTGTTCGGTTTGATTCCTTCTCGACTGTTTAGCGTTGCTGTTCTGCCTGCCTGCTGGGTGGGTAAGCGGATTCCACTGCATGGCGCCGTATCCGGTCACTGTTTCTGTGGTTTCCAGGATACTCGTAGTTGTGCTGCCTGCCGGGTGCCGCCTTATGGTCGCCTATCGTGCCGCATTCCATGCATGATGTTGCACATAGTAGCTGATAAAAAAGGTAGGCTGCCTAAATGGCGCCCGGTTGGTAGTTATAGAGAGGAGACCATGGATGGAGGACGGCGGCGGGGCCATGCATTAGATTCTTCTTCCCCTCGAGGTGCATAGAGCGTCAACAACGGTTTGTCAGGGCGCCATCTTGTTCGGTTTGATTCCTTCTCGACTGTTTAGCGTTGCTGTTCTGCCTGCCTGCTGGGTGGGTAAGCGGATTCCACTGCATGGCGCCGTATCCGGTCACTGTTTCTGTGGTTTCCAGGATACTCGTAGTTGTGCTGCCTGCCGGGTGCCGCCTTATGGTCGCCTATCGTGCCGCATTCCATGCATGATGTTGCACATAGTAGCTGATAAAAAAGGTAGGCTGCCTAAATGGCGCCCGGTTGGTAGTTATAGAGAGGAGACCATGGATGGAGGACGGCGGCGGGGCCATGCATTAGATTCTTCTTCCCCTCGAGGTGCATAGAGCGTCAACAACGGTTTGTCAGGGCGCCATCTTGTTCGGTTTGATTCCTTCTCGACTGTTTAGCGTTGCTGTTCTGCCTGCCTGCTGGGTGGGTAAGCGGATTCCACTGCATGGCGCCGTATCCGGTCACTGTTTCTGTGGTTTCCAGGATACTCGTAGTTGTGCTGCCTGCCGGGTGCCGCCTTATGGTCGCCTATCGTGCCGCATTCCATGCATGATGTTGCACATAGTAGCTGATAAAAAAGGTAGGCTGCCTAAATGGCGCCCGGTTGGTAGTTATAGAGAGGAGACCATGGATGGAGGACGGCGGCGGGGCCATGCATTAGATTCTTCTTCCCCTCGAGGTGCATAGAGCGTCAACAACGGTTTGTCAGGGCGCCATCTTGTTCGGTTTGATTCCTTCTCGACTGTTTAGCGTTGCTGTTCTGCCTGCCTGCTGGGTGGGTAAGCGGATTCCACTGCATGGCGCCGTATCCGGTCACTGTTTCTGTGGTTTCCAGGATACTCGTAGTTGTGCTGCCTGCCGGGTGCCGCCTTATGGTCGCCTATCGTGCCGCATTCCATGCATGATGTTGCACATAGTAGCTGATAAAAAAGGTAGGCTGCCTAAATGGCGCCCGGTTGGTAGTTATAGAGAGGAGACCATGGATGGAGGACGGCGGCGGGGCCATGCATTAGATTCTTCTTCCCCTCGAGGTGCATAGAGCGTCAACAACGGTTTGTCAGGGCGCCATCTTGTTCGGTTTGATTCCTTCTCGACTGTTTAGCGTTGCTGTTCTGCCTGCCTGCTGGGTGGGTAAGCGGATTCCACTGCATGGCGCCGTATCCGGTCACTGTTTCTGTGGTTTCCAGGATACTCGTAGTTGTGCTGCCTGCCGGGTGCCGCCTTATGGTCGCCTATCGTGCCGCATTCCATGCATGATGTTGCACATAGTAGCTGATAAAAAAGGTAGGCTGCCTAAATGGCGCCCGGTTGGTAGTTATAGAGAGGAGACCATGGATGGAGGACGGCGGCGGGGCCATGCATTAGATTCTTCTTCCCCTCGAGGTGCATAGAGCGTCAACAACGGTTTGTCAGGGCGCCATCTTGTTCGGTTTGATTCCTTCTCGACTGTTTAGCGTTGCTGTTCTGCCTGCCTGCTGGGTGGGTAAGCGGATTCCACTGCATGGCGCCGTATCCGGTCACTGTTTCTGTGGTTTCCAGGATACTCGTAGTTGTGCTGCCTGCCGGGTGCCGCCTTATGGTCGCCTATCGTGCCGCATTCCATGCATGATGTTGCACATAGTAGCTGATAAAAAAGGTAGGCTGCCTAAATGGCGCCCGGTTGGTAGTTATAGAGAGGAGACCATGGATGGAGGACGGCGGCGGGGCCATGCATTAGATTCTTCTTCCCCTCGAGGTGCATAGAGCGTCAACAACGGTTTGTCAGGGCGCCATCTTGTTCGGTTTGATTCCTTCTCGACTGTTTAGCGTTGCTGTTCTGCCTGCCTGCTGGGTGGGTAAGCGGATTCCACTGCATGGCGCCGTATCCGGTCACTGTTTCTGTGGTTTCCAGGATACTCGTAGTTGTGCTGCCTGCCGGGTGCCGCCTTATGGTCGCCTATCGTGCCGCATTCCATGCATGATGTTGCACATAGTAGCTGATAAAAAAGGTAGGCTGCCTAAATGGCGCCCGGTTGGTAGTTATAGAGAGGAGACCATGGATGGAGGACGGCGGCGGGGCCATGCATTAGATTCTTCTTCCCCTCGAGGTGCATAGAGCGTCAACAACGGTTTGTCAGGGCGCCATCTTGTTCGGTTTGATTCCTTCTCGACTGTTTAGCGTTGCTGTTCTGCCTGCCTGCTGGGTGGGTAAGCGGATTCCACTGCATGGCGCCGTATCCGGTCACTGTTTCTGTGGTTTCCAGGATACTCGTAGTTGTGCTGCCTGCCGGGTGCCGCCTTATGGTCGCCTATCGTGCCGCATTCCATGCATGATGTTGCACATAGTAGCTGATAAAAAAGGTAGGCTGCCTAAATGGCGCCCGGTTGGTAGTTATAGAGAGGAGACCATGGATGGAGGACGGCGGCGGGGCCATGCATTAGATTCTTCTTCCCCTCGAGGTGCATAGAGCGTCAACAACGGTTTGTCAGGGCGCCATCTTGTTCGGTTTGATTCCTTCTCGACTGTTTAGCGTTGCTGTTCTGCCTGCCTGCTGGGTGGGTAAGCGGATTCCACTGCATGGCGCCGTATCCGGTCACTGTTTCTGTGGTTTCCAGGATACTCGTAGTTGTGCTGCCTGCCGGGTGCCGCCTTATGGTCGCCTATCGTGCCGCATTCCATGCATGATGTTGCACATAGTAGCTGATAAAAAAGGTAGGCTGCCTAAATGGCGCCCGGTTGGTAGTTATAGAGAGGAGACCATGGATGGAGGACGGCGGCGGGGCCATGCATTAGATTCTTCTTCCCCTCGAGGTGCATAGAGCGTCAACAACGGTTTGTCAGGGCGCCATCTTGTTCGGTTTGATTCCTTCTCGACTGTTTAGCGTTGCTGTTCTGCCTGCCTGCTGGGTGGGTAAGCGGATTCCACTGCATGGCGCCGTATCCGGTCACTGTTTCTGTGGTTTCCAGGATACTCGTAGTTGTGCTGCCTGCCGGGTGCCGCCTTATGGTCGCCTATCGTGCCGCATTCCATGCATGATGTTGCACATAGTAGCTGATAAAAAAGGTAGGCTGCCTAAATGGCGCCCGGTTGGTAGTTATAGAGAGGAGACCATGGATGGAGGACGGCGGCGGGGCCATGCATTAGATTCTTCTTCCCCTCGAGGTGCATAGAGCGTCAACAACGGTTTGTCAGGGCGCCATCTTGTTCGGTTTGATTCCTTCTCGACTGTTTAGCGTTGCTGTTCTGCCTGCCTGCTGGGTGGGTAAGCGGATTCCACTGCATGGCGCCGTATCCGGTCACTGTTTCTGTGGTTTCCAGGATACTCGTAGTTGTGCTGCCTGCCGGGTGCCGCCTTATGGTCGCCTATCGTGCCGCATTCCATGCATGATGTTGCACATAGTAGCTGATAAAAAAGGTAGGCTGCCTAAATGGCGCCCGGTTGGTAGTTATAGAGAGGAGACCATGGATGGAGGACGGCGGCGGGGCCATGCATTAGATTCTTCTTCCCCTCGAGGTGCATAGAGCGTCAACAACGGTTTGTCAGGGCGCCATCTTGTTCGGTTTGATTCCTTCTCGACTGTTTAGCGTTGCTGTTCTGCCTGCCTGCTGGGTGGGTAAGCGGATTCCACTGCATGGCGCCGTATCCGGTCACTGTTTCTGTGGTTTCCAGGATACTCGTAGTTGTGCTGCCTGCCGGGTGCCGCCTTATGGTCGCCTATCGTGCCGCATTCCATGCATGATGTTGCACATAGTAGCTGATAAAAAAGGTAGGCTGCCTAAATGGCGCCCGGTTGGTAGTTATAGAGAGGAGACCATGGATGGAGGACGGCGGCGGGGCCATGCATTAGATTCTTCTTCCCCTCGAGGTGCATAGAGCGTCAACAACGGTTTGTCAGGGCGCCATCTTGTTCGGTTTGATTCCTTCTCGACTGTTTAGCGTTGCTGTTCTGCCTGCCTGCTGGGTGGGTAAGCGGATTCCACTGCATGGCGCCGTATCCGGTCACTGTTTCTGTGGTTTCCAGGATACTCGTAGTTGTGCTGCCTGCCGGGTGCCGCCTTATGGTCGCCTATCGTGCCGCATTCCATGCATGATGTTGCACATAGTAGCTGATAAAAAAGGTAGGCTGCCTAAATGGCGCCCGGTTGGTAGTTATAGAGAGGAGACCATGGATGGAGGACGGCGGCGGGGCCATGCATTAGATTCTTCTTCCCCTCGAGGTGCATAGAGCGTCAACAACGGTTTGTCAGGGCGCCATCTTGTTCGGTTTGATTCCTTCTCGACTGTTTAGCGTTGCTGTTCTGCCTGCCTGCTGGGTGGGTAAGCGGATTCCACTGCATGGCGCCGTATCCGGTCACTGTTTCTGTGGTTTCCAGGATACTCGTAGTTGTGCTGCCTGCCGGGTGCCGCCTTATGGTCGCCTATCGTGCCGCATTCCATGCATGATGTTGCACATAGTAGCTGATAAAAAAGGTAGGCTGCCTAAATGGCGCCCGGTTGGTAGTTATAGAGAGGAGACCATGGATGGAGGACGGCGGCGGGGCCATGCATTAGATTCTTCTTCCCCTCGAGGTGCATAGAGCGTCAACAACGGTTTGTCAGGGCGCCATCTTGTTCGGTTTGATTCCTTCTCGACTGTTTAGCGTTGCTGTTCTGCCTGCCTGCTGGGTGGGTAAGCGGATTCCACTGCATGGCGCCGTATCCGGTCACTGTTTCTGTGGTTTCCAGGATACTCGTAGTTGTGCTGCCTGCCGGGTGCCGCCTTATGGTCGCCTATCGTGCCGCATTCCATGCATGATGTTGCACATAGTAGCTGATAAAAAAGGTAGGCTGCCTAAATGGCGCCCGGTTGGTAGTTATAGAGAGGAGACCATGGATGGAGGACGGCGGCGGGGCCATGCATTAGATTCTTCTTCCCCTCGAGGTGCATAGAGCGTCAACAACGGTTTGTCAGGGCGCCATCTTGTTCGGTTTGATTCCTTCTCGACTGTTTAGCGTTGCTGTTCTGCCTGCCTGCTGGGTGGGTAAGCGGATTCCACTGCATGGCGCCGTATCCGGTCACTGTTTCTGTGGTTTCCAGGATACTCGTAGTTGTGCTGCCTGCCGGGTGCCGCCTTATGGTCGCCTATCGTGCCGCATTCCATGCATGATGTTGCACATAGTAGCTGATAAAAAAGGTAGGCTGCCTAAATGGCGCCCGGTTGGTAGTTATAGAGAGGAGACCATGGATGGAGGACGGCGGCGGGGCCATGCATTAGATTCTTCTTCCCCTCGAGGTGCATAGAGCGTCAACAACGGTTTGTCAGGGCGCCATCTTGTTCGGTTTGATTCCTTCTCGACTGTTTAGCGTTGCTGTTCTGCCTGCCTGCTGGGTGGGTAAGCGGATTCCACTGCATGGCGCCGTATCCGGTCACTGTTTCTGTGGTTTCCAGGATACTCGTAGTTGTGCTGCCTGCCGGGTGCCGCCTTATGGTCGCCTATCGTGCCGCATTCCATGCATGATGTTGCACATAGTAGCTGATAAAAAAGGTAGGCTGCCTAAATGGCGCCCGGTTGGTAGTTATAGAGAGGAGACCATGGATGGAGGACGGCGGCGGGGCCATGCATTAGATTCTTCTTCCCCTCGAGGTGCATAGAGCGTCAACAACGGTTTGTCAGGGCGCCATCTTGTTCGGTTTGATTCCTTCTCGACTGTTTAGCGTTGCTGTTCTGCCTGCCTGCTGGGTGGGTAAGCGGATTCCACTGCATGGCGCCGTATCCGGTCACTGTTTCTGTGGTTTCCAGGATACTCGTAGTTGTGCTGCCTGCCGGGTGCCGCCTTATGGTCGCCTATCGTGCCGCATTCCATGCATGATGTTGCACATAGTAGCTGATAAAAAAGGTAGGCTGCCTAAATGGCGCCCGGTTGGTAGTTATAGAGAGGAGACCATGGATGGAGGACGGCGGCGGGGCCATGCATTAGATTCTTCTTCCCCTCGAGGTGCATAGAGCGTCAACAACGGTTTGTCAGGGCGCCATCTTGTTCGGTTTGATTCCTTCTCGACTGTTTAGCGTTGCTGTTCTGCCTGCCTGCTGGGTGGGTAAGCGGATTCCACTGCATGGCGCCGTATCCGGTCACTGTTTCTGTGGTTTCCAGGATACTCGTAGTTGTGCTGCCTGCCGGGTGCCGCCTTATGGTCGCCTATCGTGCCGCATTCCATGCATGATGTTGCACATAGTAGCTGATAAAAAAGGTAGGCTGCCTAAATGGCGCCCGGTTGGTAGTTATAGAGAGGAGACCATGGATGGAGGACGGCGGCGGGGCCATGCATTAGATTCTTCTTCCCCTCGAGGTGCATAGAGCGTCAACAACGGTTTGTCAGGGCGCCATCTTGTTCGGTTTGATTCCTTCTCGACTGTTTAGCGTTGCTGTTCTGCCTGCCTGCTGGGTGGGTAAGCGGATTCCACTGCATGGCGCCGTATCCGGTCACTGTTTCTGTGGTTTCCAGGATACTCGTAGTTGTGCTGCCTGCCGGGTGCCGCCTTATGGTCGCCTATCGTGCCGCATTCCATGCATGATGTTGCACATAGTAGCTGATAAAAAAGGTAGGCTGCCTAAATGGCGCCCGGTTGGTAGTTATAGAGAGGAGACCATGGATGGAGGACGGCGGCGGGGCCATGCATTAGATTCTTCTTCCCCTCGAGGTGCATAGAGCGTCAACAACGGTTTGTCAGGGCGCCATCTTGTTCGGTTTGATTCCTTCTCGACTGTTTAGCGTTGCTGTTCTGCCTGCCTGCTGGGTGGGTAAGCGGATTCCACTGCATGGCGCCGTATCCGGTCACTGTTTCTGTGGTTTCCAGGATACTCGTAGTTGTGCTGCCTGCCGGGTGCCGCCTTATGGTCGCCTATCGTGCCGCATTCCATGCATGATGTTGCACATAGTAGCTGATAAAAAAGGTAGGCTGCCTAAATGGCGCCCGGTTGGTAGTTATAGAGAGGAGACCATGGATGGAGGACGGCGGCGGGGCCATGCATTAGATTCTTCTTCCCCTCGAGGTGCATAGAGCGTCAACAACGGTTTGTCAGGGCGCCATCTTGTTCGGTTTGATTCCTTCTCGACTGTTTAGCGTTGCTGTTCTGCCTGCCTGCTGGGTGGGTAAGCGGATTCCACTGCATGGCGCCGTATCCGGTCACTGTTTCTGTGGTTTCCAGGATACTCGTAGTTGTGCTGCCTGCCGGGTGCCGCCTTATGGTCGCCTATCGTGCCGCATTCCATGCATGATGTTGCACATAGTAGCTGATAAAAAAGGTAGGCTGCCTAAATGGCGCCCGGTTGGTAGTTATAGAGAGGAG
>CAUJBT010000094.1:0-15000 GCA_963082735.1 Pocota personata
AATAATAATAATAATAATAATAATAATAATAATAATAATAATAATAATAATAATAATAATAATAATAATAATAATATAATAATAATAATAATAATAATAATAATAATAATAATAATAATAATAATAATAATAATAATAATAATAATAATAATAATAATAATAATAATAATAATAATAATAATAATAATAATAATAATAATAATAATAATAATAATAATAATAATAATAATAACAATAATAATAATAATAATAATAATAATTATAATAATAATAATAATAATAATAATAATAATAATAATAGTAATAAAATAATAATAATAATAATAATAATAATAATAATAATAATAATAATAATAATAATAATAATAATAATACTAATAATAATAATAATAATAATAATAATAATAATAATAATAATAATATAATAATAATAATAATAATAATAATAATAATAATAATAATAACAATAATAATAATAATAATAATAATAATAATAATAATAATAATAATAATAATAATAATAATAATAATAATAATAATAATAATAATAATAATAATAATAATAATAATAATAATAATAATAATAATAATAATAATAATAATAATAATAATAATAATAATAATAATAATAATAATAATAATAATAATAATAATAATAATAATAATAATAATAATAATAATAATAATAATAATAATAAATAATAATAATAATAATAATAATAATAATAATAATATAATAATAATAATAATAATAATAATAATAATAATAATAATAATAATAATAATAATAATAATAATAATAATAATAATAATAATAATAATAATAATTGTTCGCTACTTAATTACTTGTTTAATATGTTTAAAAATTTGTTCTTTGATTAATTGTTACATACAGTATTGTTTATTATTTGGTTGTTCATCGACAAACATAACACAGTTTACCCTAATGCCTAACTCTTATTTCTAATAATCTTTTTGATGCGATGTTCTGTTATCATCATCTCTTTAGTTTTTGTTAATCTTCTTTGTGCTGTTGTTCGTTGCCACTTGTGCTTAAATTTGCATTAAAATCGTTCTCTTTCGATATACAACCAGCAAGCAGCAAACATCATCATTTGTCCTGTATGGTAAAACCAAATAAATCAACATTTTTATTGAATATCAATTTCCAGCTAATTCATTTATTTTGATTCACTATCGTCGTCGAATAATTCATCGGTTTTATCATCGTAATTTCGCTCATACACACATCAAAAACATTCTGGTTCTTCGAGCCGGATTTAATAAGAAAAATAGACAATTTTCGCGGAAAAGTGATAGACAAATTCGTCCACACACGTGTTTGTTAAATCATTTGAGTTAGCTTATTTCTCCAACCCATTCCAACTCGTGTATTCTCGTGTAATTAATATACGAAGAACAAACTAATCCAAAGCTTTGGTGTGCGCAAAATAATTATTTAAAATTTTTGTTAATTATTATTAAATTTACGTCTGTCGGTCAAGGTGAATTTCATCAAGGCAAAACGTGGTCGTGCAAAGGCAGCGATATCTCGCGCTGCAACGTTTGCGGAATCTGTTGATGTAAATACCACCCTTTCAATGTTAGAGGTAAGATTAGATAATCTTATAAAGACTTGGACTGAGTTTGTGGAATTGCAGAATGCGTTGTACGAGTTTTTGGCGGATCCAAACTTCGTTGATCCTGAAGCAGAATTTGAAGAGTACGAAAATAAATACTTTCTCGCGCATTCGATTCTCTCAAATTTCATTCATGTGAAGAACATGCAAGCGTTTCAACTTCAGCACAGCCAAACGAATCGGTTATTGAGCAGTTGGCAAGTCAGCAAGCGACTTTTTTGCAAAAATTAAATTCCTCCAACGTTTCAACTTCCGTCAAATTACCACATCTATCAATACCGCAATTTTCAGGTGATTATAAGGATTGGCCTGCGTTTAGAGATTCATTCCAGGGTTCAATTGACTGTAATACGTCGCTAACTTCTACGCAAAAACTTTAATATTTGAAGTCATTTTTATGTGGAGAAGCTAGCAATCTACTAAAGCACATCGTTAACTCTGACAACAACTATTTGGAAGCATGGGATCGTTTGGAAAGTCGATATGATAGAACTTCCGTCATAATTCAATCATTTATACAATCCTTTCTATCTTTGCCTACTGCAAATTCACCTAATGTGGTTGTGTTGCGCAAAATCACTGATGGCGCTGACGAGGTAATTCGCGGGTTAAATTCATTAGAATCAAACGATCGGGATCCGTGGCTAATATATATTTTGTTGCAAAAGCTTGATGTAGAATCGAAGCAAGCGTGGGCTGAATTGATAGGATCAAGGGAAATGCTAGAAATGCTAGATTTTCTGCAAAGCCGTTGCGTGTGTTTGGAATCCTGTTATACCCCTTCGCGTTCTACACAATCTCGAAACAAGGTTCAAGGCGCCATTCGAACTCACTTGGTAGAATCCAATCGCAACTGTCCTAATTGCGAAATGGATCACAGTCTTTTACAATGCCAACATTTTCTTGCACTTTCAAGTGATGCTCGTCGAACATTTGTTAAGGAACAGTCCTTATGCTTTAATTGTCTGCGCCAAGGGCACTCATCAAATAAATGTCGGTCAAACAATCGTTGCAAAACATGCAGGTCTCGTCATCATACTCTCGTGCATTCTTCAACCTCGCCGCCAACTTCTACTTCAGCTGATTCTTCCACGTCAACCACTTCGTCTTCGTCCAATTCCTCAACGCCTATAATGCGAACATCGAGTGCTACAAATGCCTATGTCTCTCCAACATATTCGGATCTACCCTCATCTTCGAACTCACCTCCAGCAACAAACTCATCAACCTTGCTTTGTTCACATACAAATGCAGTAGACCATTCGCTAAAACCAATTCGTTCTACCCAAACTTTATTGCCTACTGCTATCGCTCGTGCTAATGATAATCAAGGAGTTCTTCAGAACATTCGGTTGCTGTTAGATTCAGGGTCTCAGGTTTCGTTTGTTACGGAACAAACAGTACAACGCTTAGGTCTCACTAGAAGGGCTGCTCGTATTCCTGTGCTAGGTGTTGGTTCAACATCAGCAGGTGTAACAAATGGAGTTGTTACACTTCGCCTATTTTCGTGCGTAAGCAAACAATCTGTGGAGATTCAGTGCTACGTTATAAGCAAACTTACTTTGCTAGTACCTGCAGCTGTATCTGCAATCGTTAATAAAAATGCGTTTTCGTCATATGCGCTAGCAGACCCTCACTTTAATTTGCCTGGTTACATTGATGTTCTTATCGGTGCTGATAAAGTATTCAGTGTTTTCAATGGACCAGCTGTTCGTGGCCAGCAAGGTCAGCCTGACCTTATTCCAACTATCTTTGGCTGGGTAGTTTGCGGTAACATGACAACCCCAAACTCGTTACCAACTCAATGTATCGATTCATATTGCACCCAATTAGACACAACCCTTGAATTTGATCTTGAGCGCTTCTGGCGACTTGAAGAAGTGTCTCATAAAACTACTGTATCCATCGAAGATCAGCGTGCTGAAAATATTTTCGCTACATCTCATTCTCGATTACCTAATGGCAGGTACTTAGTGCAGCTACCATTTAAGTCTGATAATGAGACTGATTTCGGAAACACCATAAACGTCGCGTTAAATCGGTTCAAATATACTGAACGTAAAATCTCGTCAAATCAGTACCTTAGACACAAATATATCGATTTTATGCGGGAATATTTAAGTCTGGGTCACATGGAGGAGGTACCTTCCAATGAGACAAACATATCGT
This sequence comes from Pocota personata, assembly GCA_963082735.1. Taxonomy (NCBI): domain Eukaryota; kingdom Metazoa; phylum Arthropoda; class Insecta; order Diptera; family Syrphidae; genus Pocota; species Pocota personata. The sequence goes on from CAUJBT010000094.1 coordinate 3,810, forward strand.
CAGCAAAATGCTACTACCTACCACATCATGCTGTGATGAAAGATGACAGTAGCACTACAAAGGTACGAGTCGTGTTTGACGGATCAGCTAAGTCTGGTCACCACAAGTCTCTTAACGAAACTTTACTAATAGGACAGACATATCAACGCGACCTCTTCTCTATCTGTATTCGCTTTCGTCGTCATCTCTTTACCCTATCAGGTGACATAGAGAAAATGTTTCGCCAGATACGCGTTACCAGAAATCACTCGGACTTCCAACGAATACTATGGAGAGAGTCAACTGATCAGCCATTGAAACATTATCGTCTTACGACTGTCACGTATGGTACAGCGTGTGCACCATTCCTCGCTGTTCGTACTCTCTACCAACTCGCACTCGACTCTATGGACACGTATCCACGCGCGGCAGCAGTATTGCTCAATGACTTTTACGTCGATGATGTAATGACCGGAGCAGATTCTATCGATGAAGTCATTTCCCTTCGTTTGGAACTAATGCGGTTACTTGAATCTGGTGGATTTAATCTCCGCAAATGGACCACTAATTGTTGGCCATTACTGTTAAGCTTACCAGAAGACCAGCGGGAACTATCTCCAAAGGACTTTGAAGAGTATACCTCCGTCAAATTGTTGGGTTTACAATGGTCTCCTGCTCGCGATACATTTTCATATAAGGTGAATATAAGTGCTAGCTCATCGGTTACCAAGCGGAGCATTCTGTCTGAGTCTTCTAAGATATTTGACCCCATAGGATTCTTAGCACCAGTCATCATCTCCATTAAAATTCTCTTTCAGGAGCTCTGGCGAAAGAAATATGCATGGGACGATCCTATTTCGTTAGAACTCGCGAGTCAATGGCGCTTAATTCGAGATCAGCTTCCTAAGCTAGAAGCTCTAACTATTCCACGAATTATGTGTCCAACAAAGCACAATTTTGAATTCCATGCATTCTGCGATGCCTCCCTCGACGCTTACGCGGCAGTCGTATACTGCAGGAGTACGGACTCCACGGGAAAAATAACGAGTACAATCGTCGCTGCTAAGAGCAGAGTAGCTCCTCTAAAGGTAATTTCTCTTCCCCGGCTGGAACTCTGCGGAGCGGTTCTACTAACGCGACTTATTAAAAAGCTTAAAACTTCTTTGCAGTACAAAGAAATGAAAGTTTTTGCCTGGACTGATTCTGCAATAGTCCTACATTGGCTCTCGGCGTTGCCCAAAAGGTGGTCAGTTTTTATAGCCAATCGCACATCAGAAATTCTATCTGAAATACCCAGGAAATCATGGCATCACGTGCGATCACAGCAAAATCCAGCTGACTGCGCATCTCGTGGCATTTCACCTTCTCATTTAATATCAAATGAGTTGTGGTGGTTCGGACCTTCGTGGATAAGGCACGAACGAGATCAATGGCCCTACATCGCGTATTCACCCAAAGACATTCCAATAGAACACCTCGAAGAACGAAAAACCCAGCCGCCTGTCCAATTACTTGTGTCAAAAATCGAAACCCATAACATTTTTGAAACTCTTATAAATAATTCTTCTCGCTACCTCAAGACAATTCGTGTGCTCGCCTTTATCATTCGGTTTATTTCTAACTCGCGTGTGAACTCTGCTTCTAGAAAACAGCAAGCGTTGTCATCGAGTGAACTCTCAACGGCAAAAAATCATCTCGTCAAGTTCCACCAGTCAATGTGTTTCTCGTCCGAAATAAACAATATCGCGAAAGGTGACGTACTCAAAGGTGGAAGCAAGTTAGCATCTTTAGCGCCTTTTTTAGATACAGACCGTATCCTTCGCGTCGGTGGTCGTATTCAAGAATCAGATGCAAACTTTTCCATGAAACACCCAATCATTATAGACAAAAACACTCGGTTTGCAAAGCTAATTGTCGAAGATATCCACAAACGCTACCTACATGTCGGTGTTTCACAAATGTTTGCTATTCTTCGACAAGAATATTTCATCGTCGGTTGTCGCAATCTTTTACGCAAGGTCGTTCATGAATGCGTCGTGTGCTTTCGTCAACGTAAATTAACATCGACTCAGCTTATGGGAAATTTACCAGCGGAGCGCGTTCGGTTTACGCGTCCCTTTAGTACGGTCGGTGTAGACTATGCGGGACCCATAACATTGCGTTTAGCTAGAGGACGAAACCCAAAATTTATAAAAGGCTATGTCGCTGTCTTTGTGTGCTTTACAACGAAGGCACTTCACTTGGAGTTAGTTGGAGATCTCTCTTCGACCGCGTTTCTTGCCGCCCTCGATCGTTTCGTGTCACGTAGGGGAAAACCATCAGAGATATGGAGCGACAACGGTACGAACTTCCATGGAGGCAAGCGACACTTAGATGAAATGTTCCTGCTACTCATGAACCAGCAGCACAACAACATCGTCGTAGATCACTTATCAAGGGACAAAATTGCGTGGAAATTCATTCCACCTTCTGCACCTCACTTTGGAGGTTTGTGGGAGGCGGGCGTGAAGTCGGTTAAGTTTCACCTCAAGCGAGTGATCAGCGATCATAGGATAACATATGAAGAGATGTACACCTTGCTAACACAGGTAGAAGCATTGCTCAACTCTCGACCTATGTGGCCTACTTCCGACATGGATCCAGTCGCACTCAGTCCGGCTCACTTCTTGATTGGTGAACCATTAACCTCTGTTCCTTATCCTGATATGTGTTCTCAAAATGTTTGCCCCTATTCTAACTGGTCTCTTTTGCAGAATCTCAAACAAGGATTTTGGAAGCGGTGGCATTCCGAGTACTTGACATCTCTACAACAACGACCAAAATGGCAAACCGTCAAAGCAGATCTTCAAGTAGATGACGTCGTGATGCTAAAGGAACCAAACCTTCCACCATCGAAATGGATCCTTGGGCGAATTAAGAATGTTCATCCTGGAAAGGATCAACGGAATCGCGTTGCAACAATTGTAACACAATCTGGAGAATACGTCAGACCCATCACCAAATTAGCTCCTCTCCCGTTTTCTGAAAGGACGGAGTCTTTCAGGGGTGGCTGAATGTTCGCTACTTAATTACTTGTTTAATATGTTTAAAAATTTGTTCTTTGATTAATTGTTACATACAGTATTGTTTATTATTTAGTTGTTCATCGACAAACATAACACAGTTTACCCTAATGACTAACTCTTATTTCTAATAATCTTTTTGATGCGATGTTCTGTTATCATCATCTCTTTAGTTTTTGTTAATCTTCTTTGTGCTGTTGTTCGTAGCCACTTGTGCTTAAATTTGCATTAAAATCGTTCTCTTTCGATATACAACCAGCAAGCAGCAAACATCATCATTTGTCCTGTATGGTAAAACCAAATAAATCAACATTTTTATTGAATATCAATTTCCAGCTAATTCATTTATTTTGATTCACTATCGTCGTCGAATAATTCATCGGTTTTATCATCGTAATTTCGCTCATACACACATCAAAAACAATAATAATAATAATAATAATAATAATAATAATAATAATAATAATAATAATAATAATAATAATAATAATAATAATAATAATAATAATAATAATAATAATAATAATAATAATAATAATAATAATAATAATAATAATAATAATAATAATAATAATAATAATTGTTCAATACTGAACTCATATTAAAATCATGCATAATTTACCCTATAATATTAATTGTAATTAACTGAGAGTATGCAGTTATTATCACTCTCTATTTTTTGTCAGCGCTTATCGCATTGAGCACAGTTGTGCACTTGTTTGCCTAATGCTTTCTTTTTCATTTGTCATCCACGGAAACAACATCATATTAAAGTTGCTCTTACAATTTGGGTCTTGGTTTGATTTTTTTTATTACTCTTCGTTGTCGCTTAGCTAACGAGTTTGGAAGTGAAATTCATTTATAGTTAATCACAAACAATTTTTGGTCCTTCTGATCGCGGATTCTTGAACTTCTAATCGCATTCATTGGTATAAGTGTAATGGACATTATGGTATGATTTTTTATTTATGAAACTTTTTTTTGTGATTGATGGAATACGTATGTGGTGTAAATTTCCCTTACAATCAAATTTATTGCATTGTGCCCTGGGTGATTATAAATGTTAAGCTGGCTTTGATTGCGCGTTGTGAGTACAATAAATTTATATTGGAAATTTATAATAAAAAATGAACGTCATAAAGACGAAACGTGGTCACGTGAAAGCATGTCTGACTCGAGCGGTATCATTTGCAGAAGGAGTAGACGGGCGCATGTCTTTAGAATTACTAGAAATACGATTGCAAAAACTCGAAGAAGATTGGAAAGAATTCGACTCTTTGCAAAACAAACTTCTAGAGTACGCGGAAGAAGTTGGTTATGAAGATCCAGAAACAGAATTTTCTGAATATGAGGCCAAGTATTTTTTGGCTCAATCTACCCTTACCAAAGTGATTCGCGATAGGAAAAAATCTGAACGATCGCCCGTTAGTCAATCGGCTGTAGATAAGGTGGCTAATCAGCAAGCCTCCTTGCTTAAAAAACTTAAATCTACCTGTGCCTCTATTTCTCTACCTAAAATCGATATCCTTCCCTTTTCCGGTGACTACAAAGAGTGGCCAAGTTTTAGAGACATCTTTCAGGGTACTATAGACACAAACTCAAATTTATCTACCACGCAAAAATTCCGGTATCTTAAATCTTATTTACGCGATAAAGCAGCTGACCTAATTCGTGACATAACGATTTCAGACGCTAATTATTTAGATGCTTGGGATCGGTTAGAAAAGCGTTACGATCGCTCTAATTTGATAATTCAGTCGCATATTGAATCGTTCCTTTCGTTGCCCAGCATGAACTCAGGTAGCGTTATAAATCTCCGTAAAATCACCGACCGTACTGATGAAATGATTCGGGGCCTGAATGCCCTGGGATCTACCAATCGCGACCCATGGATCATTTATCTTCTGCTGCAGAAACTGGATCAGCACACTCGACAATCATGGGCGGTAGAAGTCGAATCGAGAGACGATTGCACCATCGATGAATTAGTGTCGTTTATGCAACTTCGTTGTGATGCTTTGGAATCCTGTCAAGTACTCTCTCGTTTGAATCTATCTCGTAGCAAAAACCACAAGACTATACAGTCCCACTATACAGAATCTAAATTAAATTGTCCCAAATGCAATTCTGACCATACCATAAGCAAATGTGATCAATTTCTTTCGTTCGATATAAAAACGCGTCGCGAATTTGTTAAAGAGCACTCTCTCTGCTTTAATTGTTTACGGCCTGGACATTCTGCGAACAAGTGCCGGTCTAATTTCCGTTGCAGAATCTGCAATTCGCGACATCATTCGCTCGTTCATCCCCAATCGTCGTCATCAAACCCGAGTGTTATTGTTCCCGATTCGTCGCCCATTCCATCCACCAGCTCACCTTCTTCACATCATTTGCCAACAACACAACCACCCCTCTCGCTTTGCTCGTCCATACCAGTGAAAGGCAACTCGTTTAATCCATCTCGTTTCACCCAAACGTTATTGCCCACAGCTATTGCACATGCTCATGACAAGCAAGGAAATCCACAAACTATTCGGTTGTTGCTAGACTCGGGATCTCAAGTGTCTTTCATTACCGAAAAGACAGTTCAACGCTTGGGTCTTATTCGAAGACCCGCTCGCATCCCTGTATTAGGAGTTGGTTCAACATCCGCTTGCGTCACAAATGGGCATGTAACGTTAAAATTATTTTCTCGCTTTACTCAAGAGTTCGTAGATGTTAACTGCTACGTTATATCTAAATTAACATCGTTAATCCCTGCATCTGTACATACGATTCCCAACCAAAAGGTTTTCTCATCGGTCAGATTAGCAGACCCTAATTTTAATGTGCCTGGCCATATTGACATCCTCATCGGTGGTAACAAAGCGTTCAGTATATTCAATGGCTCAGCAATCCGCGGTGAGCAAAGAGTACCTGATCTCATACCCACGATATTCGGCTGGGTTGTTTGTGGCAATGTGGACAGAAGAATTTCTTCAAATTTTGACAGTATCGACTCTTATTACACTCAGTTGGATATTGAAAACACATTTGATCTCGAGCGTTTTTGGCGACTTGAAGAAGTTGATCAAAAACCAAGCCTATCCGCTGACGACCAACGAGCAGAAGTCATGACGGCAGGTATATGGTTCAATTGCCCTTTAAAACGGATAAGCAACCTAATTTCGGAAACAGCCTTAATATAGCGTTAAATCGACTGAAATCCACTGAACGCAGAATAGCGTCTAATCAATATTTAAGGGATGAATATGTACGTTTCATGGACGAGTACCTCAGTCTAGCGCACATGGAAGAGATACCTTCCAGTGAATTGACTGTATCTTCAAGCCAATGCTACTATCTACCTCACCATGCTGTATTAAAAGAAGATAGCAGCACTACCAAGGTGAGGGTAGTCTTTGATGGTTCGGCAAAGTCTTTCAACAACCAGTCCCTTAATGAATCGCTTCTCGTAGGCCAAAACTATCAGCGAGATCTCTTATCTATTTGTATCCGATTTCGTCGTCATCTCTATACAATATCTGGTGACATAGAGAAGATGTTTCGCCAGATACGAGTATCGGATAAACACACCAACTTTCAACGAATTTTGTGGCGAAAATCAATCAACCAACCTTTGAAACATTACCGTCTCTTGACCGTGACTTATGGCACAACATGCGCCCCATTCATAGCTGTTCGATCCTTGTACCAATTAGCCCTTGATCTACGGCATACCCACCCTCGCGCTTCGGAAGTACTACTCAACGACTTTTATATCAACGATGTCATGACGGGCGCGGACTCCATTGGAGAAGTCACTTCCGTACGGTCAGAACTCATAAATCTACTCAGATCGGGCCGTTTTAATCTACGAAAATGGACAATTAATTGCTGGCCCTTACTTATCTCGTTGCCAGTAGAACAACGTGAGCTTTCTCCAAAGGAATTTGAAGAATTCTCAGTCGTCAAACTACTTGGCATGCAATGGTGTCCATCCAAAGACAGTTTTTTCTTTAAGGTGCATCTGGACAGCTCTATTGTCTATACAAAACGTCGTATATTATCTGAGTCCTCGAGAATTTTCGACCCCATTGGATTTTTAGCTCCAGTCATCGTCGGTATTAAGGTACTTTTCCAGGACTTATGGAGAGTGGGATGATGAAATTCCCAAGGATCTCGCCGAAAGATGGAGATTGATTCGTAGCGAACTTCTTCTACTCGAATCTATAACTATTCCAAGGATTTTGTGGAACAACAAAAATAACTTTGAGCTGCACGCATTCTGTGACGCATCACTGGATGCATACGCTGCTGGGGTATATTGCCGAAGTGTAAACACAGAAGGATTGGTAAATGTTTCGTTAGTAGCAGCCAAAACTAAGGTTGCACCTATAAAAGTACTATCTCTTCCTCGACTTGAGCCCTGTGGAGCTACTCTTTTAATTCGTCTTATCAATAAACTTAAGATCTCTTTACAGGATAAAGACATTAAAGTTTTTGCATGGACGGATTCATCTATTGAGCTACATTGGCTATCCGCACCGCCGAAAAAGTGGTCAGTGTTCGTAGCAAATCGGACTTCTGAGATCGTAAATTCAATTCCTCGTCAAAGTTGGAACCATATCCGATCAGCCAACAATCCAGCCGATATCGCAACTCGTGGAATTTCACCCTCTCTTTTACAGATAAATAAGATTTGGTGCCACGTTCCATCATGGCTATGGAAAGAAAGGATTCAATTGCCCGTATCAGACCCATGCATCAAGGACATTTCTGTTCCAGAGTTAGAAGAGAGAAATACACCAAGGACTCAACTATTACTAACAAACATTCAATCAAATAATATTATGGAAGACATCCTATTAAAATCATCAAATTGGTGTAAATCTGTTCGCGTCGTAGCTTACGTATTACGGTTCGTTTCAAACATTCGTGTTACAAGTGGTTGTCATTATAGTCCTTTATCAACAGAAGAGATTTCGAATGCAAAAATACGACTTATAAAATGTGCGCAAAAATCATTATTTCCCATAGAAATCATAGCATTTCAAAAATAAAATTCCTTGTTTAAAAACTGTAAATTGAAATCGTTAGCCCCTTTCCTTGATCCAAATGGAGTGCTTCGCGTCGGTGCTCGTTTGAGTGAATCGGATTTAACCTACAGTGCTAAACATCCTATTATTCTTCATAAATCCCATCCAATTTCGCCTCTCATAGCTGAATATTTCCACAAAAAATATGTGCATGCTGGTGTATCTCAGTTGTTCGGCCTAATAAAACAAGAATTTTATATACTAGGGTGCAGAAATCTACTTCGCTACCTAGTACACAAATGTGTAATCTGCTTACGTCATCGGCAACATTTATTTACTCAACAAATGGGGAATCTACCAAAAGAACGTCTTCGGTTTTCGCGACCATTTAGTAAAGTCGGTTGCGATTTTGCCGGTCCATTAACTCTACGGTTATCTCGCGGATGAAGTCCCAAATTAGTTAAATGTTACATCGCACTGTTCGTATGCCTTGTAACAAAGGGTGTGCACCTGGAACTTGTTGGTGACCTCTCGACTAACGCTTTTTTGTTAGCCCTCGATCGATTCGTATCTCGTCGTGGTAAGCCAACTGAAAATTTGGAGCGACAACGGTACCAATTTCCATGGAGCTAAAAGATCGCTTGATGAAATGTATGCTTGCCTTCTCAGCCAACAACATCACAACATCGTGGCCGACCATCTTTCAAGAGATAACATCTCTTGGAAATTCATACCTCCTTCTGCACCTCATTTTGGTGGGCTGTGGGAGGCAGGTGTTAAATCTGTGAAGACCCATCTGAAAAGGGTCATTGGAGACCACGTTCTCACTTACGAGGACCTGTACACATTGCTGACAAAAATTGAGGCATTGCTCAATTCACGTCCTATGTGGCCAACATCCGACAGTGAACCCACTGCCTTGACACCTTCTCATTTTATGATTGGTGAACCCTATACTGCGGTTCCTCAACCAGAAATAGAATACACTAATTCACCTAAAACTAATTGGCATCTCTTACAGATTCTTATGCAAGGCTTCTGGAAAAGGTGGCATCAAGAATACCTCACATCATTACAACAGCGACCCAAGTGGCAAGGTATTCAGCCGGACATCAAGGTAGATGACATCGTGATTCTTAAAGAACAAAACTTGCCACCCTCAAAGTCGATACTTGGTCGTGTCATTAAAACCCATCCGGGCAAAGATAAGAAGATCCGTGTTGTCACTTTTAAAACCAAATTCAACGAATACGTTCGCCCTATAGTGAAGATTGTACCACTTTCTATTTCTGAAAGACCGGAGTCTTTCAAGGGGGGGCTGAATGTTCAATACCGAACTCATATTAAAATCATGCATAATTTACCCTATAATAATAATTGTAATTAACTGAGAGTATGCAGTTATTATCACTCTCTATTTTTTGTCAGCGCTTATCGCATTGAGCACAGTTGTGCACTTGTTTGCCTAATGCTTTCTTTTTCATTTGTCATCCACGGAAACAACATCATATTAAAGTTGCTCTTACAATTTGGGTCTTGGTTTGATTTTTTTTATTACTCTTCGTCGTCGCTTAACTAACGAGATTGGAAGTAAAATTCATTTATAGTTAATCACAAACAATAATAATAATAATTATAATAATAATAATAATAATAATAATAATAATAATAATAATAATAATAATAATAATAATAATAATAATAATAATAATAATAATAATAATAATAATAATAATAATAATAATAATAATAATAATAATAATAATAATAATAATAATAATAATAATAATAATAATAATAATAATAATAATAATAATAATAATAATAATAATAATAATAATAATAATAATAATAATAATAATAATAATAATAATAATAATAATAATAATAATAATAATAATAATAATAATAATAATAATAATAATAATAATAATAATAATAATAATAATAATAATAATAATAATAATAATAATAATAATAATAATAATAATAATAATAATAATAATAATAATAATAATAACATAATAATAATAATAATAATAATAATAATAATAATAATAATAATAATAATAATAATAATAATAATAATAATAATAATAATAATAATAATAATAATAATAATAATAATAATAATAATAATAATAATAATAGTAATAATAATAATAATAATAATAATAATAATAATAATAATAATAATAATAATAATAATAATAATAATAATAATAATAATAATAATAATAATAATAATAATAATAATAATAATAATAATAATAATAATAATAATAATAATAATAATAATAATAATAATCATAATAATAATAATAATAATAATAATAATAATAATAATAATAATAATAATAATAATAATAATAACAATAATAATAATAATAATAATAATGATAATAATAATAATAATAATAATAATAATAATAATAATAATAATAATAATAATAATAATAATAATATTAATAATAATAATAATAAAAATAATAATAATAATAATAATAATAATAATAATAATAATAATAATAATAATAATAATAATAATAATAATAATAATAATAATAATAATAATAATAATAATAATAATAATAATAATAATAATAATAATAATAATAATAATAATAATAATAATAATAATAATAATAATAATAATAATAATAATAATAATAATAATAATAATAATAATAATAATAATAATAATAATAATAATAATAATAATAATAATAATAATAATAATAATAATAATAATAATAATAATAATAATAATAATAATAATAATAATAATAATAATAATAATAATAATAATAATAATAATAATAATAATAATAATAATAATAACAATAATAATAATAATAATAATAATAATAATAATAATAATAATAATAATAATAATAATAATAATAATAATAATAATAATAATAATAATAATAATAATAATAATAATAATAATAATAATAATAATAATAATAATAATAATAATAATAATAATAATAATAATAATAATAATAATAATAATAATAATAATAATAATAATAATAATAATATTAATAATAATAATAATAATAATAATAATGATAATAATAATAATAATAATAATAATAATAATAATAATAATAATAATAATAATAA
>CAUJBT010000095.1:0-10715 GCA_963082735.1 Pocota personata
CAAACAACCAAACCACGAATTCGGCGGGATACAAATTATTACAATCGGAGATACTTCGAAAATCCCAATTTTTACCTGTCTTCCATTGGAAGATACTCATTTTCTCGAAAACTACTTACCACAGGACATATCTAAATACAGTTCCGAACTCGCAAAACAAACACGAATTCAGCGAGATAAAAGTTATTACAATCGGAGATACTTCGAAAATCCACATTTTTAAATGACCTCCCTCGGAAGATACTCATTTTCTCGAAAACTACTTATCGCAGGACAAATATAAATACAGTTCTGAACTCGCAAAATAAACACGAATTCAGCTAGATACTAATTATTACAATCGGAAATACTTCGAAAATCCCGATTTTTACCTGTCCTCCATTGGAAGATACTCATTTTCTCGAAAACTCCTTATCACAGGACATATCTAAATACAGTTCTGAACTCGCAAAACAAACACGAATTCAGCTAGATACAAATTATTACAATGGGAGATACTCCGAAAATCACGATTTTTTCCTGACCTCCCACGGAAGATACTCATTTTCTCGAAAACTATTTATCGCAGGACATATCTAAATACAGTTCTGAACTCGCAAAACAAACATGAATTCAGCGAGATACAAAGTATTACAATCGGAGATACTTCGCAAATCCCGATTTTTACCTGACCTCCCTCGGAAGATACTCATTTTCTCGAAAACTACTTATCGCACGACATATCTAAATACAGTTCTGAACTCGCAAAACAAACACGAATTCAGCGAGATACTAATTATTACAATCGGAAATACTTCGAAAATCCCGATTTTTACCTGACCTCCATCGGAAGATACTCGTTTTCTCGAAAACTGTTTATCGCACGACATATCTAAATACAGTTCTGAACTCGCAAAACAAACACGAATTCAGCGAGATACTAATTATTACAATCGGAGATACTGCGAAAATTACGATTTTTAAATGAAATCCCTCGGAAGATACTCATTTTCTCGAAAACTACTTATCGCAGGACAAATCTAAATACAGTTCTGAACTCGCAAAACAAACACGAATTCAGCTAGATGCAAATTATTACAATGGGAGATACTTCGAAAATCACGATTTTTACCTGACCTCCCTCGGAAGATACTCATTTTCTCGAAAACTATTTATCGCAGGACATATCTAAATACAGTTCTGAACTCGCAAAACAAACACGAATTCAGCGAGATAAAAATTATTACAATCGGAGATACTTCGAAAATCCCGATTTTTACCTGACCTCCCTCGGAAGATACTCATTTTCTCGAAAACTACTTATCGCACGACATATCTAAATACAGTTCTGAACTCGCAAAACAAACACGAATTCAGCGAGATACTAATTATTACAATCGGAAATACTTCGAAAATCCCGATTTTTACCTGACCTCCCTCGGAAGATACTCATTTTCTCGAAAACTGTTTATCGCAGGACATATCTAAATACAGTTCTGAACTCGCAAAACAAACACGAATTCAGCGAGATACTAATTATTACAATCGGAAATACTTCGAAAATCAGCGAGATATTAATTTTTACAATCGGAGGTACTTCGAAAATCCCAATTTTTACCTGACCTCCCTCAGAAGATACTCATTTTCTCAAAAACTATTTATCGCACGACATATCTAAATACAGTTCTGAACTCGCAAAACAAACAGGAATTCAGCGAAATATTAATTATTACAATCGGAGGTACTTCGAAAATCCCGAATTTTACCTGACCTAGCTCAGAAGATACTCATTTTCTCGAAAACTACTTATCGCAGGACAAATCTAAATACAGTTCTGAACTCGCAAAACAAACACGAATTCAGCTAGATACAAATTATTACAATGGGAGATACTTCGAAAATCACGATTTTTACCTGACCTACCTCGGAAGATACTCATTTTCTCGAAAACTACTTATCGCAGGACATATCTAAATACAGTTCTGAACTCGCAAAACAAACACGAATTCAGCGAGATTCAAATTATTACAATCGGAGATACTTCGAAAATCCCGCTTTTTACCTGACCTCCATTGGAAGATACTCATTTTCTCGAAAACTACTTATCACAGGACATATCTAAATACAGTTCTGAACTCGCAAAACAAACACGAATTCGGCGGGATACAAATTATTACAATCGGAGATACTTCGAAAATCCCGATTTTTACCTGTCCTCCATTGGAAGATACTCATTTTCTCGAAAACTACTTACCACAGGACATATCTAAATACAGTTCCGAACTCGCAAAACAAACACGAATTCAGCGAGATAAAAATTATTACAATCGGAGATACTTCGAAAATCCACATTTTTAAATGATCTCCCTCGGAAGATACTCATTTTCTCGAAAACTGCTTATCGCAGGACATATCTAAATACAGTTCTGAACTCGCAAAACAAACACGAATTCAGCGAGATACTAATTATTACAATCGGAGATACTTCGAAAATTACGATTTTTACCTGAAATCCCTCGGAAGATACTCATTTTCTCGAAAACTATTTATCGCAGGACAAATCTAAATACAGTTCTGAACTCGCAAAACAAACACGAATTCAGCTAGATACAAATTATTACAATGAGAGATACTTCGAAAATCACGATTTTTACCTGACCTCCCTCGGAAGATACTCATTTTCTCGAAAACTATTTATCGCAGGACATATTTAAATACAGTTCTGAACTCGCAAAACAAACACGAATTCAGCGAGATACAAATTATTACAATCGGAGATACTTCGAAAATCCCGATTTTTACCTGACCTCCCTCGGAAGATACTCATTTTCTCGAAAACTACTTATCGCACGACATATCTAAATACAGTTCTGAACTCTCAAAACAAACACGAATTCAGCGAGATACTAATTATTACAATCGGAAATACTTCGAAAATCCCGATTTTTACCTGACCTCCCTCGGAAGATACTCATTTTCTCGAAAACTATGTATCGCAGGACATATCTAAATACAGTTCTGAACTCGCAAAACAAACACGAATTCAGCGAGATACTAATTATTACAATCGGAAATACTTCGAAAATCAGCGAGATATTAATTATTACAATCGGAGGTACTTCGAAAATCCCGATTTTTACCTGACCTCCCTAAGAAGATACTCATTTTCTCGAAAACTACTTACCGCAGGACATATCTAAATACAGTTCGGAACTCGCAAAACAAACACTAATTCAGCGAGATACAAATTATTACAATCGGAGATACTTCGAAAATTACGATTTTTACCTGAAATCCCTCCGAAGATACTCATTTTCTCGAAAACTACTTATCGCAGGACAAATCTAAATACAGTTCTGAACTCGCAAAACAAACACGAATTCAGCTAGATACAAATTATTACAATGGGAGATACTTCGAAAATCACGATTTTTACCTGACCTCCCTCGGAAGATACTCATTTTCTCGAAAACTATTTAACGCTGGACATATCTAAATACAGTTCTGAACTCGCAAAACAAAAACGAATTCAGCGAAATACAAATTATTACAATCGGAGATACTTCGAAAATCCCGATTTTTACCTGACCTCCCTCGGAAGATACTCATTTTCTCGAAAACTACTTATCGCACGACATATCTAAATACAGTTCTGAACTCGCAAAACAAACACGAATTCAGCGAGATACTAATTATTGCAATCGGAAATACTTCGAAAATCCCGATTTTTACCTGACCTCCTTCGGAAGATACTCATTTTTTCGAAAACTATTTATCGCAGGACATATCTAAATACAGTTCTGAACTCGCAAAATAAACACGAATTCAGCGAGATATTAATTATTACAATCGGAGGTACTTCGAAAATCCCGATTTTTACCTGACCTCCCTCAGAAGATACTTATTTTCTCGAAAACTGCTTATCGCAGGACAAATCTGAATACAGTTCTGAACTCGCAAAACAAACACGAATTCAGCTAGATACAAATTATTACAATGGGAGATACTTCGAAAATCCCGATTTTTACCTGACCTCCCTCGGAAGATACTCATTTTCTCGAAAACTACTTATCGCAGGACATATCTAAATACAGTTCTGAACTCGCAAAACAAACACGAATGCAGCGAGATACAAATTATTACAATCGGAGACACTTCGAAAATCCCGATTTTTAAATGACCTCCATTGGAAGATACTCATTTTCTCGAAAACTACTTATCACAGGACATATCTAAATACAGTTCTGAACTCGAAAAACAAACACGAATTCGGCGGGATACAAATTATTACAATCGGAGATACTTCGAAAATCCCGATTTTTACCTGTCCTCCATTGGAAGATACTCATTTTCCCGAAAACCACTTATCACAGAACATATCTAAATACAGTTCCGAACTCGCAAAACAAACACTAATTCAGCGAGATAAAAATTATTACAATCGGAGATACTTCGAAAATCACGATTTTTACCTGACCTCCCTCGGAAGATACTCATTTTCTCGAAAACTACTTATCGCAGGACATATCTAAATACAGTTCTGAACTCGCAAAACAAACACGAATTCAGCGAGATACTACTTATTACAATCGGAGATACTTCGAAAATTACGATTTTTACCTGAAATCCCTCGGAAGATACTCATTTTCTCGAAAACTACTTATCGCAGGACAAATCTAAATACAGTTCTGAACTCGCAAAACAAACACGAATTCAGCTAGATACAAATTATTACAATGGGAGATACTTCGAAAATCACGATTTTTACCTGACCTCCCTCGGAAGATACTCATTTTCTCGAAAACTATTTAGAGCAGGACATATCTAAATACAGTTCTGAACTCGCAAAACAAACACGAATTCAGCGAGATACAAATTATTACAATCGGAGATACTTCGAAAATCCCGATTTTTACCTGACCTCCCTCGGATGATACTCATTTTCTCGAAAACTACTTATCGCAGAACAAATCTAAATCCAGTTCTGAACTCGCAAAACAAACACGAATTCAGCTAGATACAAATTGTTACAATGGGAGATACTTCTCACAACTGGAGCCAAATACCCTAACTTTATCAGCTCTCATATTCTGAACCCCACAGCTAATGTCTCATCTAATACACCTTTCTCTTCAATCTCTTCCTCCACTGCTCCCAGTCTTGATCCAGTTTTACCGCCTCTAGTTAAACTAACACAGCAAACCTTCGACACCACAGAATGTCGCTACGCACTCTCCAGGCTAAGAGAAAAAAGGGTTTACGAGAATATACGCCTCTTTCTCGCGTATCTTCATGACAAATCTGGCTCAGTTTGCTATGAGGGTAAAACCAAAACAAGTGTCATGGTTTCCATTCAGCAGGAAGGCCTCCCCATTGAAATAGACAGTCTCAAGAAAATCTATATCAAGTTCCACGAGATTTTTAATTTGTCTCCTCAAAAAGTAGCAGATGACTTTGCTGCTTTTGGCAACTACGTACACTCTAAAAGAACGCAACATCTCCAACGGAGCCGAAGTGACCACAACAAATTTTTTCGTCCATAAACTGCCACTATCATCAGCACTTCAACTGCCTTCCCCCTCGTCCCTACACAACAATCTTCCTCTTACATTTTACTACCAGAACGTAAGAGGCCTACGCTCGAAAACCCAAGCTGTTTTGCGCCGATCCCATGCCCTCCCTTTCGATATCTATGCTCTGACTGAAACCAATCTGATCCCCAACATAAAGAGTCAAGAATTATTCCCCCCTACTTTTAATGTTTTTCGAGACGACGACCCTACCCAACCCTTGGTAGACTCTCCCTCTCGAGGTGTGCTACTGGCCATTCATAATGACCTTGACTCTTCTCTCATTGCCATTTCTTCCTCTTCTAAGGTCGACTTTATTACAATAAAAATAACTTTTCCACACCGATCCCTGTACGTTATGTGTTGTTACATTCTACCAAATCAATCTATCCAATCTTACCAACTTGCTATAGACGCGATTGATCAAATAATCGACCTATCTGATTCCCTCGATGACATCCTCATTTTTGGCGACTTTAATCTACCTCTGCTGCAGTGGAGTCATTCCGATGATGAATCCTTTTTCATCGCTTCAAATGCCAACTCCACTAAGGAATGTCTCTTCATAGATCGGCTAACTGATTCAAGTCTATGTCAAGTTAGTAATGTCTTAAATTACATGGGAAGGCAATTAGACCTTATATTCACAACTGATCCCGTTAACTCCTCAGTCTCGCTTTGTCCCCTAACTCTGTCAACTATTGATAACTTTCATCCTCCCCTTCTTCTTTCACTTTTCCTCAATTCTCCACTTCAATCTACACCTCCTGCATTTCACACTTCTTACGACTTTCATAAAGCTAATTTCCGCAAAATAAATGCCTATCTGAGTAGATGTTCCTTTGATTTTGCTAACTTATCCTTAAACGAAGCCCTCACAATTTTTTACAGAGAAATGTTTAATTCCATTTCTCTTTATGTCCCCTTTTCTCGTCATAAAACTTCATCTTCATCCCCCCCTTGGTATAATCGCAAACTTCGCGCCTTACGTAACAAGAGAAACAAGTTATGGGCAGCTTTCCTTCGTACCAATTCTGTTTTCGACTATTCCAACTATCTCGGTTCCTACCTTCAATTCAATCATCTTTATAACTCTCTCTACCAGCGGCACCTAATTAACGTGAAAGGAAATCTTATAAACGACCCTAAGTCATTTTTTCAATTCGTCAACTATAAAAAAAAATCTGACGGTTACCCTCCGTCCCTCTCTTTTGAAAACATATCTTCAACTAATCCGCAAACCATTGCCAACTTGTTTGCCACCTATTTTAAACAATCCTTCGCAGACAACTCTTTTGAACCAGACCCCTCTTACTTCACTCACCTTCTTAACTTCTCCGTTGGCCCCTTTCTGTCCCTGCCTTTTGATCCTGCTGTAATTGAAAATAAACTACAAAATCTTAATGATGAATTCTCACCCGGCCCAGATGGTCTCCCTGCCATTTTTCTTAAAAAATGCTCTACCATTCTCTCCCTCCCCCTCTCTCACCGCTTCCGTTTGTCTCTATCACTAGGAGAATTCCCTCAGATTTGGAAGACCTCTTTCATAACCCCCATTCACAAAAAGGGATCAAAGAACGAGGTAACAAACTATCGCCCCATTGCTAAACTTTCTCATCTACCCAAACTTTTCGAAAGTATTTTATACGAAGCCTTAAGCTTTCAGTGCAAGTCTCTTATCTCTCCCACCCAACACGGCTTTCTGAAAGGTAGATCAACTACCACTAACTTAGTAGTGGGTAGATCAACCAACCCACGAAATTTACGATGCCCTCGTCTTTTCTATTTACCGTCCCACCGCACTTCATATGGATCTAATGAATCAATTTCCCGTATGCTGCGAAAAGTGAACTCAAACCTCAAACAGTTTGATTTTAACCTCAGCACATCCTGCCTCAAAACCGAACTCCTTCACCATTCTCCTTAACTTTAAGTCTTAGTTTTAAGTTTTAGTTTTAAGTTTTAGTTTTAAGTTTTAGGTTTAAGTTTTAGCCTTAAGTTAGTTGTAGCTTGTAATAAGCCAAATAAATGGGGGCTTTCGCCCCCACCAAAATTAAATTAAAATTCGAAAATCAAGATTTTTACCTGACCTCCCTCGGAAGATACTCATTTTCTCGAAAACTACTTATCGCACGACATATCTAAATGCAGTTCTGAACTCGCAAAACAAACACGAATTCAGCGAGATAAAAATTATTACAATCGGAAATACTTCGAAAATCCCGATTTTTACCTGACCTCCCTCGGAAGATACTCATTTTCTCGAAAACTATTTATCGCACGACTTATCTAAATACAGTTCTGAACTCGCAAAACAAACACGAATTCAGCGAGATACTAATTATTACAATCGGAGATACTTCGAAAATTACGATTTTTACCTGAAATCCCTCGGAAGATACTCATTTTCTCGAAAACTACTTATCGCAGGACAAATCTAAATACAGTTCTGAACTTGCAAAACAAACACGAATTCAGCTAGATACAAATTATTACAATGGGAGATACTTCGAAAATCACGATTTTTACCTGACCTCCCTCGGAAGATACTCATTTTCTCGAAAACTATTTATCGCAGGACATATCTAAATACAGTTCTGAGCTCGCAAAACAAACACGAATTCAGCGAGATACAAATTATTACAATCGGAGATACTTCAAAAATCCGGATTTTTACCTGACCTCCCTCGGAAGATACTCATTTTCTCGAAAACTATTTATCGCAGGAAATATCTAAATACAGTTCTGAACTCGCAAAACAAACACGAATTCAGCGAGGTACAAATTATTACAATCGGAGATACTTCGAAAATCCCGATTTTTACCTGACCTCCCTCGGAAGATACTCATTTTCTCGAAAACTACTTATCGCACGACATATCTAAATACAGTTCTGAACTCGCAAAACAAACACGAATTCAGCGAGAGGCTAATTATTACAATCGGAAATACTTCGAAAATTCCGATTTTTACCTGACCTCCCTCGGAAGATACTCATTTTCTCGAAAACTATTTATCGCACGACATATCTAAATACAGTTCTGAACTCGCAAAACAAACACGAATTCAGTGAGATACTAATTATTACAATTGGAAATACTTCGAAAATCCCGATTTTTACCTGACCTCCCTCGGAAGATACTCATTTTCTCGAAAATTGTTTATCGCAGGACATATCTAAATACAGTTCTGAACTCGCAAAACAAACACGAATTCAGCGAGATACTAATTATTACAATCGGAAATACTTCGAAAATCAGCGAGATATTAATTTTTACAATCGGAGGTACTTCGAAAATCCCAATTTTTACCTGACCTCCCTCAGAAGATACTCATTTTCTCAAAAACTATTTATCGCACGACATATCTAAATACAGTTCTGAACTCGCAAAACAAACACGAATTCAGCGAGACATTAATTATTACAATCGGAGGTACTTCGAAAATCCCGATTTTTACCTGACCTCCCTCAGAAGATACTCATTTTCTCGAAAACTACTTGTCGCAGGACAAATCTAAATACAGTTCTGAACTCGCAAAACAAACACGAATTCAGCTAGATACAAATTATTACAATGGGAGATACTTCGAAAATCACGATTTTTAAATGACCTCCCTCGGAAGATACTCATTTTCTCGAAAACTACTTGTCGCAGGACAAATCTAAATACAGTTCTGAACTCGCAAAACAAACACGAATTCAGCTAGATACAAATTATTACAATGGGAGATACTTCGAAAATCACGATTTTTACCTGACCTCCCTCGGAAGATACTCATTTTCTCGAAAACTACTTACCACAGGACATATCTAAATACAGTTCCGAACTCGCAAAACAAACACGAATTCAGCGAGATAAAAATTATTACAATCGGAGATACTTCGAAAATCCACATTTTTAAATGATCTCCCTCGGAAGATACTCATTTTCTCGAAAACTATTTATCGCAGGACATATTTAAATACAGTTCTGAACTCGCAAAACAAACACGAATTCAGCGAGATACTAATTATTACAATCGGAAATACTTCGAAAATCCCGATTTTTACCTGACCTCCCTCTGAAGATACTCATTTTCTCGCAAACTATGTATCGCAGGACATATCTAAATACAGTTCTGAACTCGCAAAACAAACACGAATTCAGCGAGATACTAATTATTACAATCGGAAATACTTCGAAAATCAGCGAGATATTAATTATTACAATCGCAGGTACTTCGAAAATCCCGATTTTTACCTGACCTCCCTCAGAAGATACTCATTTTCTCGAAAACTACTTACCGCAGGACATATCTAAATACAGTTCGGAACTCCCAAAACAAACACTAATTCAGCGAGATACAAATTATTACAATCGGAGATACTTCGAAAATTACGATTTTTAAATGAAATCCCTCCGAAGATACTCATTTTCTCGAAAACTACTTATCGCAGGACAAATCTAAATACAGTTCTGAACTCGCAAAACAAACACGAATTCAGCTAGATACAAATTATTACAATGGGAGATACTTCGAAAATCACGATTTTTACCTGACCTCCCTCGGAAGATACTCATTTTCTCGAAAACTACTTATCGCAGGACATATCTAAATACAGTTCTGAACTCGCAAAACAAACACGAATTCAGCGAGATATAAATTATTACAATCGGAGATACTTCGAAAATCCCGATTTTTAAATGACCTCCATTGGAAGATACTCATTTTCTCGAAAACTACTTATCACAGGACATATCTACATACAGTTCTGAACTCGAAAAGCAAACACGAATTCGGCGGGATACAAATTATTACAATCGGAGATACTTCGAAAATCCCGATTTTTACCTGTCCTCCATTGGAAGATACTCATTTTCCCGAAAACTGCTTATCACAGGACATATCTAAATACAGTTCCGAACTCGCAAAACAAATACGAATTCAGCGAGATAAAAATTATTACAATCGGAGATACTTCGAAAATCACGATTTTTACCTGACCTCCCTCGGAAGATACTCATTTTCTCGAAAACTACTTATCGCAGGACATATCTAAATACAGTTCTGAACTCGCAAAACAAACGCGAATTCAGCGAGATACTACTTATTACAATCGGAGATACTTCGAAAATTACGATTTTTTCCTGAAATCCCTCGGAAGATACTCATTTTCTCGAAAAC
>CAUJBT010000096.1:0-35583 GCA_963082735.1 Pocota personata
GACAGAAAAAAAGTACTTCTTCGAACGTTGGTGCTTTAAGGAAAGAGGGTTAATGGATATGATACAACCGCGAACTCTTTAAACTGTACCAAGGTGTTGATGTAGCTCAAAAGGCAAAGACCCGGCGATTAAATGACTCGGTCACGAGTCATGCCAAATAATATGTAAGAAATCCAAAACATCTACAAAACATCTGCGAGCCCAAGTCGCTGATGCAACGAATGTATTTTTAAAAATTTAACACAAATACAATTTCTAAACTTATATTCCACGGGACAACAGCTTTCAGCTCACGTTGGTTTCCTTCTACGTGGGAATACACAGGAAAATTAGCTTCGGACTTCTAAAGACAATGCAGGCGATGTCTTACTTGAGGAAACTGCCAACCCTCCCCTGAGTGAAGTGTTATTTCTTGATTGAGAATCTTTCTAGCACCCGTACGGATTCGATATTCACTAAACTGACGACCACCATAAAGAAACTTCACCAAACATCTCATCGGGTTCTGTCCATTTGAACTGAAAGAGGATAAACTAATATAAACACTGGTCGGTTCATAAAACTTCACATCAATCTGGAGTAACAAACAACTGACCTGCAATCTCATAGTTCCAATTCTCCAGAATCGCATAATTTGTCCTATCAATGTTTTTGTAGAATGGATTCAATGTCTTCGAATGTGTTGATCATATCAATGACTCGCTTAGGGCCAACTCCTTTGATGCTGTCACAGTAATCACATCCAAGGAGGATGCATAGATCTATAAAATAAAAGGATACCTTATAGGCACACTAAATGAAGAAAATACAAAATAAATACCTGAGCCAAATGTAAGGGCATCCATGTTTCGTAGCTGTGGCGTACACTTTCCCGGCTTTGACTAGTGCTCCTGCTTCACATTGTGCTTCTACATATGGAACACAAATCAGTTTCAACAACTCCTTCGCCTCGGCAGCATGCTCTTTGGTGACACGAACCAATAAATAGCTTCGGTGGCTTTCTCCAAGGCCTTTTGAGCTTCCTCGCGACGTTCGGCACGTTTTGCCAACCCCCCTGGCCTTAGATTAGGTGGTTTGCCATCAAACACATAAACTGGTTTAATGCCATTCTCTAGCATTACAAAATTCCTTATTTAGTTGCAATTTTCAGTAGCTGTAATAGATACGATGTCTTTCCCACAAAATTCTTGATTTCACCATCCTTACAGCAAATGTTTTGACAGCCCCACACGTGACTTGTTGTGACAAGGTAAGTCATTGACCACGTTCCAAGCACTTTTTTAATTTTAGTTCTTTACAGGGTGTTCAAATTAAAAGATTATAAGTTTTAATGGTTTTTATTTAGAAAATGGAAATATTTTCCGATTTCTATGAAATTTTAATATGTGATAGCAAGCATTTTTCTAAGAATTTTGATATATATATTTAAGGTTTGATTCCTCATCACTGTTAACGGCACAAAACGGTTCTCTAATAAACTTAGCCCCAGGCGCCTGCCTGGCAGTTGTTGACATACAATTAGCAGAGCGACGAAAGTCGCGTGAGCGTCCTAAACCACTTCGGAAAGTGGAATTTAATAAATTAATCGCGCGAAGCCCTCACTAACCCACTGTTGGATCCAAATTTAATTGGAATAATTTAATTTTTTTTTTTTTGTTTATCACATTACAGTTATTTGATCTTGTTTTTAGCTATTAAGTAATAGTTCAAGGTAGAATTTCGAAGAAAAGAAATTCTTTTTTTTTATAGTATTAACTTCCTCGCAAAAAATTTTTTTTATACTATTAACTTCCTCTCAAAAAATTGTTTGTTTTATGTTTCCTATATTGGAAACCGCCCCTTTATTTCTGTTGCAATATCTGGCTGTGATTTTGTTTTTATATATCGCTGCAATATTGATTGAATTAAATTTTGTATGCACTTGAGTTTTCTTTTCCGCATGTAGCAATTAATTCTTGTTACATCCCCTCCAATTTCCTTCTGAAAGTTTTGACGGACCTGTCATCTGGTACAAAAAGTCGTTTGGTATAATACATTCTAGGTCACGATTACGAATTTCAAACATGTTACCACGGAAATCGTAATATCCCCCACTTTTGATATTTCTTAGCGAAACAGTATGTACATATTTACATAAAAGCTGCACATGTTACATAAAAATGAAACAACTCGTAAAAGTATGCAACATTCTTTTATCGCAGAAATAGTGTCTTTATGCTACTAAAACTATGCAACATTTTGTTATTGCAAACATTTTTCATACCCATAACTATGTAAACTAAAATTCTGTTCCACGTGCAAATAAATTAATATTCTAAGAGAAATCCCATAGGAAAAAATACATTTTAAAAATCGATATCTCCTAAACTAGCACAACGAGAATTTTGGTACTTTATATTTTGTTCTTATATCATCGAGATCTACAAAACTGCGTTTCAAAAGATGTTCCCACGGAAATCGTAATATCCCCCACCCACCAGTTTCAACAACTCCTTCGCCCTCGGTAGCATGCTCTTTGGTGACACGGATCAATCGTCGATTGAACTTGTCTATGTCAGCCCATCTCAGCTTCGGTGGCCTTTTGAACCAGTAAGTTAGAATAAGATAGTTAAGCTAGTTTTAAGCTTTTTTTGCCTAGCAATAAGTTTAATGAATTATCAAATAAAAATGCATTTAAAAAAAGTATAAATCTGCAAGTTATAAACACGTAACGAATTAGTGCCAATTTTCAAAAAGAAATTTGAATTATTGCCTGTAATAAAGTTTTTCGATTCTCGAATATAGCAATCCGATTTTCGGATCATCATCCTCAACGAATCGAAATACAGAGTAAAGCCCCGGAATGAATTGGTTCATTTTACTGCTCAAAGAACTATATAGCGGGTTGTAAGAAAAGCATCTCCAACTAGCTCTTCAGGCAGTGCGAACGTTTTCAGCTGCTTCCAGTTGCATACACCAAGGTTGATTGAGGTCGTATGCACTTGGACATGCCACTGAAAATGCTTCCTCTGCATCACTTCACTCTGAGGTAACTTCGGAAGACTATCCATGAGAACGAAGAACAGGTTATTTAAAAGATGCCAATTGATAAACTTTAGTCACAAATTAGCATTTGATTGGTTTTTGTACATTTTTACTATTGTTAATGGCGATTTTTTCACAAAAAAAGAAAAAAAATTATGTGGATTCAAGAGCCATAGTTCACTTGAAAATTATGTCAAATTTGTGTACTGAAGAGCTCCAATAGTTGATAGCAATTCACGTTGACTGCTAGTAATTTTAGTAAATTGTTAATCATTTACAGAAAAGATCACTTAAAAAAGAATTAAGAAATATAACACAATCAATTCCAAGCAATTTTTTATTTTTTTTATTTATTAAATTATTGCTAAAGGCAACGTAAATGAAGAACATTTCTAACAAATATGCAACAAACTCTGCTCTTCATCTTCTTTGACGTTGGTCACTAACAATTTCAGAGCGCGAGACTCGCTATTTTGCTCCGCGGGTCTTAAAATTATTATAGCACCTTTAAGCTAACCTCATAAAAAGAAATATACAAGTATTGACTACAGAAATGACGCCAGACCATAGAAAACTCATAACTTGGTAAAAACTCCTTAGATTTAGATAGCTGGACCACAAGCAGAAAAGCTGAGCAGATTATCGAGCTCTTTAGACAGAAAAAAAGTACTTCTTCGAACGTTTGGTGCTTTAAGGAAAGAGGGTTAATGGATATGATACAACCGCGAACTCTTTAAACTGTACCAAGGTGTTGATGTAGCTCAAAAGGCAAAGACCCGGCGATTAAATGACTCGGTCACGAGTCATGCAAATAATATGTAAGAAATCCAAAACATCTACAAAACATCTGCGAGCCCAAGTCGCTGATGCAACGAATGTATTTTTAAAAATTTAACACAAATACAATTTCTAAACTTATATTCCACGGGACAACAGCTTTCAGCTCACGTTGGTTTCCTTCTACGTGGGAATACACAGGAAAATTAGCTTCGGACTTCTAAAGACAATGCAGGCGATGTCTTACCTTGAGGAAACTGCCCAACCTCCCTGAGTGGAAGTGTTATTTCTTGATTTGAGAATCTTTCTAGCACCCGTACGGATTCGATATTCACTAAACTGACGACCACCATAAAGAAACTTCACCAAACCATCCTCATCGGGTTCTGTCCATTTGAACTGAAAGAGGATAAACTAATATAAACAACTGGTCGGTTTCATAAAACTTCACATCAATCTGAGTAACAACAACTGACCTGCAATCTCATAGTTCCAATTCTCCAGAATCGCATAATTTTGTCCTATCAATGTTTTGTAGAATGGATTCAATGTCTTCGAATGTGTTGATCATATCAATGACTCGCTTAGGGCCAACTCCTTTGATGCTGTCACAGTAATCACATCCAAGGAGGATGCATAGATCTATAAAATAAAAGGATACCTTATAGGCACACTAAAATGAAGAAAATACAAAATAAATACCTGAGCCAAATGTAAGGGCATCCATGTTTCCGTAGCTGTGGCGTACACTTTCCCGGCTTTGACTAGTGCTCCTGCTTCACATTGTGCTTCTACATATGGAACACAAATCAGTTTCAACAACTCCTTCGCCTCGGCAGCATGCTCTTTGGTGACACGAACCAATAAATAGCTTCGGTGGCTTTCTCCAAGGCCTTTTGAGCTTCCTCGCGACGTTCGGCACGTTTTGCCAACCCCCCTGGCCTTAGATTAGGTGGTTTGCCATCAAACACATAAACTGGTTTAATGCCATTCTCTAGCATTACAAAATTCCTTATTTAGTTGCAATTTTCAGTAGCTGTAATAGATACGATGTCTTTCCCACAAAATTCTTGATTTCACCATCCTTTACAGCAAATGTTTTGACAGCCCACACGTGACTTGTTGTGACAAGGTAAGTCATTGACCACGTTCCAAGCACTTTTTTAATTTTAGTTCTTTACAGGGTGTTCAAATTAAAAGATTATAAGTTTTAATGGTTTTTATTTAGAAAATGGAAATATTTTCCGATTTCTATGAAATTTTAATATGTGATAGCAAGCATTTTTCTAAGAATTTTGATATATATATTTAAGGTTTGATTCCTCATCCACTGTTAACCGGCACAAAACGGTTCTCTAATAAACTTAGCCCCAGGCGCCTGCCTGGCAGTTGTTGACATACAATTAGCAGAGCGACGAAGTCGCGTGAGCGTCTAAACCACTACGGAAAGTGGAATTTAATAAATTAATCGCGCGAAGCCCTCCACTAACCCACTGTTGGATCCAAATTTAATTTGGAATAATTTAATTTTTTTTTTTTTTGTTTATCACATTACAGTTATTTGATCTTGTTTTTAGCTATTAAGTAATAGTTCAAGGTAGAATTTCGAAGAAAAAGAAATTCTTTTTTTTTATAGTATTAACTTCCTCGCAAAAAATTTTTTTTTATACTATTAACTTCCTCTCAAAAAATTGTTTGTTTTATGTTTCCTATATTGGAAACCCGCCCCTTTATTTCTGTTGCAATATCTGGCTGTGATTTTGTTTTTATATATCGCTGCAATATTGATTGAATTAAATTTTGTATGCACTTGAGTTTTCTTTTCCGCATGTAGCAACTTAATTCTTGTTACATCCCCTCCAATTTCCTTCTGGAAAGTTTTGACGGACCTGTCATCCTGGTACAAAAAGTCGTTTGGTATAATACATTCTAGGTCACGATTACGATTTCAAAACATGTTACCACGGAAATCGTAATATCCCCCACTTTTGATATTTCTTAGCGAAACAGTATGTACATATTTACATAAAAGCTGCACATGTTACATAAAAATGAAACAACTCGTAAAATTATGCAACATTCTTTTATCGCAGAAATAGTGTCTTTATGCTACTAAAACTATGCAACATTTTGTTATTGCAAACATTTTTCATACCCATAACTATGTAAACTAAATTCTGTTCCACGTGCAAATAAATTAATATTCTAAGAGAAATCCCATAGGAAAAAATACATTTTTAAAAATCGATATCTCCTAAACTAGGCACAAACGAGAATTTTGGTACTTTATATTTTGTTCTTATATCATCGAGATCTACAAAACTGCGTTTTCAAAAGATGTTCCCACGGAAATCGTAATATCCCCCACCCACCAGTTTCAACAACTCCTTCGCCTCGGTAGCATGCTCTTTGGTGACACGGATCAATCGTCGATTGAACTTGTCTATGTCAGCCCCATCTCCAGCTTCGGTGGCCTTTTGAACCAGTAAGTTAGAATAAGATAGTTAAGCTAGTTTTAAGCTTTTTTTGCCTAGCAATAAGTTTAATGAATTATCAAATAAAAATGCATTTAAAAAAAAGTATAAATCTGCAAGTTATAAACACGTAACGAATTAGTGCCAATTTTCAAAAAGAAATTTGAATTATTGCCTGTAATAAAGTTTTTCGATTCTCGAATATAGCAATCCGATTTTCGGATCATCATCCTCAACCGAATCGAAATACAGAGTAAAGCCCCGGAATGAATTGGTTCATTTTACTGCTCAAAGAACTATATAGCGGGTTGTAAGAAAAGCATCTCCAACTATCTCCTTCAGGCAGTGCGAACGTTTTCCAGCTGCTTCCAGTTGCATACACCAAGGTTGATTGAGGTCCGTATGCACTTGGACATGCCACTGAAAATGCTTCCTCTGCATCACTTCACTCTGAGGTAACTTCGAAGACTATCCATGAGAACGAAGAACAGGTTATTTAAAAGATGCCAATTGATAAACTTTAGTCACAAATTAGCATTTGATTGGTTTTTGTACATTTTTACTATTGTTAATGGCGATTTTTTCACAAAAAAAAGAAAAAAAAATTATGTGGATTCAAGAGCCATAGTTCACTTGAAATTATGTCAAATTTGTGTACTGAAGAGCCTCCAATAGTTGATAGCAATTCACGTTGACTGCTAGTAATTTTAGTAAATTGTTAATCATTTACAAGAAAAGATCACTTAAAAAAAGAATTAAGAAATATAACACAATCAATTCCAAGCAATTTTTTATTTTTTTTATTTATTAAATTATTGCTAAAGGCAACGTAAATGAAGAACATTTCTAACAAATATGCAACAAACTCTGCTCTTCATCTTCTTTGACGTTGGTCACTAACAATTTCAGAGCGCGAGACTCGCTATTTTGCTCCGCGGGTCTTAAAATTATTATAGCACCTTTAAGCTAACCTCATAAAAAGAAATATACAAGTATTGACTACAGAAATGACGCCAGACCATAGAAAACTCATAACTTGGTAAAAACTCCTTAGATTTTAGATAGCTGGACCACAAGCAGAAAAGCTGAGCAGATATCGAGCTCTTTAGACAGAAAAAAAGTACTTCTTCGAACGTTTGGTGCTTTAAGGAAAGAGGGTTAATGGATATGATACAACCGCGAACTCTTTAAACTGTACCAAGGTGTTGATGTAGCTCAAAAGGCAAAGACCCGGCGATTAAATGACTCGGTCACGAGTCATGCCAAATAATATGTAAGAAATCCAAAACATCTACAAAACATCTGCGAGCCCAAGTCGCTGATGCAACGAATGTATTTTTAAAAATTTAACACAAATACAATTTCTAAACTTATATTCCACGGGACAACAGCTTTCAGCTCACGTTGGTTTCCTTCTACGTGGGAATACACAGGAAAATTAGCTTCGGATTTCTAAAGACAATGCAGGCGATGTCTTACCTTGAGGAAACTGCCCAACCTCCCCTGAGTGGAAGTGTTATTTCTTGATTTGAGAATCTTTCTAGCACCCGTACGGATTCGATATTCACTAAACTGACGACCACCATAAAGAAACTTCACCAAACCATCCTCATCGGGTTCTGTCCATTTGAACTGAAAGAGGATAAACTAATATAAACACTGGTCGGTTTCATAAAACTTCACATCAATCTGGAGTAACAAACAACTGACCTGCAATCTCATAGTTCCAATTCTCCAGAATCGCATAATTTGTCCTATCAATGTTTTGTAGAATGGATTCAATGTCTTCGAATGTGTTGATCATATCAATGACTCGCTTAGGGCCAACTCCTTTGATGCTGTCACAGTAATCACATCCAAGGAGGATGCATAGATCTATAAAATAAAAGGATACCTTATAGGCACACTAAAATGAAGAAAATACAAAATAAATACCTGAGCCAAATGTAAGGGCATCCATGTTTCCGTAGCTGTGGCGTACACTTTCCCGGCTTTGACTAGTGCTCCTGCTTCACATTGTGCTTCTACATATGGAACACAAATCAGTTTCAACAACTCCTTCGCCTCGGCAGCATGCTCTTTGGTGACACGAACCAATAAATAGCTTCGGTGGCTTTCTCCAAGGCCTTTTGAGCTTCCTCGCGACGTTCGGCACGTTTTGCCAACCCCCCTGGCCTTAGATTAGGTGGTTTGCCATCAAACACATAAACTGGTTTAATGCCATTCTCTAGCATTACAAAATTCCTTATTTAGTTGTAATTTTCAGTAGCTGTAATAGATACGATGTCTTTCCCACAAAATTCTTGATTTCACCATCCTTTACAGCAAATGTTTTGACAGCCCACACGTGACTTGTTGTGACAAGGTAAGTCATTGGCCACGTTCCAAGCACTTTTTTAATTTTAGTTCTTTACAGGGTGTTCAAATTAAAAGATTATAAGTTTTAATGGTTTTATGAAACTTTAATATGTGATAGCAAGCATTTTTCTAAGAATTTTGATATATATATTTAAGGTTTGATTCCTCATCCACTGTTAACTGGCACAAAACGGTTCTCTAATAAACTTAGCCCCAGGCGCCTGCCTGGCAGTTGTTGACATACAATTAGCAGAGCGACGAAGTCGCGTGAGCGTCTAAACCACTTCGGAAAGTGGAATTTAATAAATTAATCGCGCGAAGCGCTCCACTAACCCACTGTTGGATCCAAATTTAATTTGGAATAATTTAATTTTTTTTTTTTTTTTGTTTATCACATTACAGTTATTTGATCTTGTTTTTAGCTATTAAGTAATAGTTCAAGGTAGAATTTCTAAGGAAAAGAAATTCTTTTTTTTTATACTATTAACTTCCTCTCAAAAAATTGTTTGTTTTATGTTTTTTAGACCATTTTAGATTAATTAAAAAAAAAAATTTTTACGAATTTCCTATATTGGAAACCCGCCCCTTTATTTCTGTTGCAATATCTGGCTGTGATTTTGTTTTTATATATCGCTGCAATATTGATTGAATTAAATTTTGTATGCACTTGAGTTTTCTTTTCCGCATGTAGCAACTTAATTCTTGTTACATCCCCTCCAATTTCCTTCTGGAAAGTTTTGACGGACCTGTCATCCTGGTACAAAAAGTCGTTTGGTATAATACATTCTAGGTCACGATTACGATTTCAAAACATGTTACCACGGAAATCGTAATATCCCCCACTTTTGATATTTCTTAGCGAAACAGTATGTACATATTTACATAAAAGCTGCACATGTTACATAAAAATGAAACAACTCGTAAAATTATGCAACATTCTTTTATCGCAGAAATAGTGTCTTTATGCTACTAAAACTATGCAACATTTTGTTATTGCAAACATTTTTCATACCCATAACTATGTAAACTAAATTCTGTTCCACGTGCAAATAAATTAATATTCTAAGAGAAATCCCATAGGAAAAAATACATTTTTAAAAATCGATATCTCCTAAACTAGGCACAAACGAGAATTTTGGTACTTTATATTTTGTTCTTATATCATCGAGATCTACAAAACTGCGTTTTCAAAAGATGTTACCACGGAAATCGTAATATCCCCCACCCACCAGTTTCAACAACTCCTTCGCCTCGGTAGCATGCTCTTTGGTGACACGGATCAATCGTCGATTGAACTTGTCTATGTCAGCCCCATCTCCAGCTTCGGTGGCCTTTTGAACCAGTAAGTTAGAATAAGATAGTTAAGCTAGTTTTAAGCTTTTTTTGCCTAGCAATAAGTTTAATGAATTATCAAATAAAAATGCATTTAAAAAAAAGTATAAATCTGCAAGTTATAAACACGTAACGAATTAGTGCCAATTTTCAAAAAGAAATTTGAATTATTGCCTGTAATAAAGTTTTTCGATTCTCGAATATAGCAATCCGATTTTCGGATCATCATCCTCAACCGAATCGAAATACAGAGTAAAGCCCCGGAATGAATTGGTTCATTTTACTGCTCAAAGAACTATATAGCGGGTTGTAAGAAAAGCATCTCCAACTAGCTCCTTCAGGCAGTGCGAACGTTTTCCAGCTGCTTCCAGTTGCATACACCAAGGTTGATTGAGGTCCGTATGCACTTGGACATGCCACTGAAAATGCTTCCTCTGCATCACTTCACTCTGAGGTAACTTCGAAGACTATCCATGAGAACGAAGAACAGGTTATTTAAAAGATGCCAATTGATAAACTTTAGTCACAAATTAGCATTTGATTGGTTTTTGTACATTTTTACTATTGTTAATGGCGATTTTTTCACAAAAAAAAGAAAAAAAAATATGTGGATTCAAGAGCCATAGTTCACTTGAAATTATGTCAAATTTGTGTACTGAAGAGCCTCCAATAGTTGATAGCAATTCACGTTGACTGCTAGTAATTTTAGTAAATTGTTAATCATTTACAAGAAAAGATCACTTAAAAAAAGAATTAAGAAATATAACACAATCAATTCCAAGCAATTTTTTATTTTTTTTATTTATTAAATTATTGCTAAAGGCAACGTAAATGAAGAACATTTCTAACAAATATGCAACAAACTCTGCTCTTCATCTTCTTTGACGTTGGTCACTAACAATTTCAGAGCGCGAGACTCGCTATTTTGCTCCGCGGGTCTTAAAATTATTATAGCACCCTTAAGCTAACCTCATAAAAAGAAATATACAAGTATTGACTACAGAAATGACGCCAGACCATAGAAAACTCATAACTTGGTAAAAACTCCTTAGATTTTAGATAGCTGGACCACAAGCAGAAAAGCTGAGCAGATATCGAGCTCTTTAGACAGAAAAAAGTACTTCTTCGAACGTTTGGTGCTTTAAGGAAAGAGGGTTAATGGATATGATACAACCGCGAACTCTTTAAACTGTACCAAGGTGTTGATGTAGCTCAAAAGGCAAAGACCCGGCGATTAAATGACTCGGTCACGAGTCATGCCAAATAATATGTAAGAAATCCAAAACATCTACAAAACATCTGCGAGCCCAAGTCGCTGATGCAACGAATGTATTTTTAAAAATTTAACACAAATACAATTTCTAAACTTATATTCCACGGGACAACAGCTTTCAGCTCACGTTGGTTTCCTTCTACGTGGGAATACACAGGAAAATTAGCTTCGGACTTCTAAAGACAATGCAGGCGATGTCTTACCTTGAGGAAACTGCCCAACCTCCCCTGAGTGGAAGTGTTATTTCTTGATTTGAGAATCTTTCTAGCACCCGTACGGATTCGATATTCACTAAACTGACGACCACCATAAAGAAACTTCACCAAACCATCCTCATCGGGTTCTGTCCATTTGAACTGAAAGAGGATAAACTAATATAAACACTGGTCGGTTTCATAAAACTTCACATCAATTTGGAGTAACAAACAACTGACCTGCAATCTCATAGTTCCAATTCTCCAGAATCGCATAATTTGTCCTATCAATGTTTTGTAGAATGGATTCAATGTCTTCGAATGTGTTGATCATATCAATGACTCGCTTAGGGCCAACTCCTTTGATGCTGTCACAGTAATCACATCCAAGGAGGATGCATAGATCTATAAAATAAAAGGATACCTTATAGGCACACTAAAATGAAGAAAATACAAAATAAATACCTGAGCCAAATGAAAGGGCATCCATGTTTCCGTAG
Organism: Pocota personata; assembly: GCA_963082735.1. Lineage (NCBI taxonomy): Eukaryota > Metazoa > Arthropoda > Insecta > Diptera > Syrphidae > Pocota > Pocota personata. The sequence continues at coordinate 11,933 of CAUJBT010000096.1, forward strand.
CTGTGGCGTACACTTTCCCGGCTTTGACTAGTGCTCCTGCTTCACATTGTGCTTCTACATATGGAACACAAATCAGTTTCAACAACTCCTTCGCCTCGGCAGCATGCTCTTTGGTGACACGAACCAATAAATAGCTTCGGTGGCTTTCTCCAAGGCCTTTTGAGCTTCCTCGCGACGTTCGGCACGTTTTGCCAACCCCCCTGGCCTTAGATTAGGTCGTTTGCCATCAAACACATAAACTGGTTTAATGCCATTCTCTAGCATTACAAAATTCCTTATTTAGTTGTAATTTTAAAGAGGGTTAATGGATATGATACAATCGCGAACTCTTTAAACTGTACCAAGGTGTTGATGTAGCTCAAAAGGCAAAGTCCCGGCGATTAAATGACTCGGTCACGAGTCATGCCAAATAATATGTAAGAAATCCAAAACATCTACAAAACATCTGCGAGCCCAAGTCGCTGATGCAACGAATGTATTTTTAAAAATTTAACATCTACGTGGGAATACACAGGAAAATTAGCTTCGGACTTCTAAAGACACTGCAGGCGATGTCTTACCTTGAGGAAACTGCCCAACCTCCCCTGAGTGGAAGTGTTATTTCTTGATTTGAGAATCTTTCTAGCACCCGTACGGATTCGATATTCACTAAACTGACGACCACCATAAAGAAACTTCACCAAACCATCCTCATCGGGTTCTGTCCATTTGAACTGAAAGAGGATAAACTAATATAAACACTGGTCGGTTTCATAAAACTTCACATCAATCTGGAGTAACAAACAACTGACCTGCAATCTCATAGTTCCAATTCTCCAGAATCGCATAATTTGTCCTATCAATGTTTTGTAAAATGGATTCAATGTCTTCGAATGTGTTGATCATATCAATGACTCGCTTAGGGCCAACTCCTTTGATACTGTCACAGTAATCACATCCAAGGAGGATGCATAGATCTATAAAATAAAAGGATACCTTATAGGCACACTAAAATGAAGAAAATACAAAATAAATACCTGAGCCAAATGAAAGGGCATCCATGTTTCCGTAGCTGTGGCGTACACTTTCCCGGCTTTGACTAGTGCTCCTGCTTCACATTGTGCTTCTACATATGGAACACAAATCAGTTTCAACAACTCCTTCGCCTCGGCAGCATGCTCTTTGGTGACACGAACCAATAAATAGCTTCGGTGGCTTTCTCCAAGGCCTTTTGAGCTTCCTCGCGACGTTCGGCACGTTTTGCCAACCCCCCTGGCCTTAGATTAGGTGGTTTGCCATCAAACACATAAACTGGTTTAATGCCATTCTCTAGCATTACAAAATTCCTTATTTAGTTGTAATTTTCAGTAGCTGTAATAGATACGATGTCTTTCCCACAAAATTCTTGATTTCACCATCCTTTACAGCAAATGTTTTGACAGCCCACACGTGACTTGTTGTGACAAGGTAAGTCATTGGCCACGTTCCAAGCACTTTTTTAATTTTAGTTCTTTACAGGGTGTTCAAATTAAAAGATTATACGTTTTAATGGTTTTTATTTAGAAAATGGAAATATTTTCCGATTATATATATATTTAAGGTTTGATTCCTCATCCACTGTTAACCGGCACAAAACGGTTCTCTAATAAACTTAGCCCCAGGCGCCTGCCTGGCAGTTGTTGACATACAATTAGCAGAGCGACGAAGTCGCGTGAGCGTCTAAACCACTTCGGAAAGTGGAATTTAATAAATTAATCGCGCGAAGCGCTCCACTAACCCACTGTTGGATCCAAATTTAATTTGGAATAATTTAATTTTTTTTTTTTTTTGTTTATCACATTACAGTTATTTGATCTTGTTTTTAGCTATTAAGTAATAGTTCAAGGTAGAATTTCTAAGGAAAAGAAATTCTTTTTTTTTATACTATTAACTTCCTCTCAAAAAATTGTTTGTTTTATGCTTTTTAGACCATTTTAGATTAATTAAAAAAAAAAATTTTTACGAATTTCCTATATTGGAAACCCGCCCCTTTATTTCTGTTGCAATATCTGGCTGTGATTTTGTTTTTATATATCGCTGCAATATTGATTGAATTAAATTTTGTATGCACTTGAGTTTTCTTTTCCGCATGTAGCAACTTAATTCTTGTTACATCCCCTCCAATTTCCTTCTGGAAAGTTTTGACGGACCTGTCATCCTGGTACAAAAAGTCGTTTGGTATAATACATTCTAGGTCACGATTACGATTTCAAAACATGTTACCACGGAAATCGTAATATCCCCCACTTTTGATATTTCTTAGCGAAACAGTATGTACATATTTACATAAAAGCTGCACATGTTACATAAAAATGAAACAACTCGTAAAATTATGCAACATTCTTTTATCGCAGAAATAGTGTCTTTATGCTACTAAAACTATGCAACATTTTGTTATTGCAAACATTTTTCATACCCATAACTATGTAAACTAAATTCTGTTCCACGTGCAAATAAATTAATATTCTAAGAGAAATCCCATAGGAAAAAATACATTTTTAAAAATCGATATCTCCTAAACTAGGCACAAACGAGAATTTTGGTACTTTATATTTTGTTCTTATATCATCGAGATCTACAAAACTGCGTTTTCAAAAGATGTTACCACGGAAATCGTAATATCCCCCACCCACCAGTTTCAACAACTCCTTCGCCTCGGTAGCATGCTCTTTGGTGACACGGATCAATCGTCGATTGAACTTGTCTATGTCAGCCCCATCTCCAGCTTCGGTGGCCTTTTGAACCAGTAAATTAGAATAAGATAGTTAAGCTAGTTTTAAGCTTTTTTTGCCTAGCAATAAGTTTAATGAATTATCAAATAAAAATGCATTTAAAAAAAAGTATAAATCTGCAAGTTATAAACACGTAACGAATTAGTGCCAATTTTGAAAAAGAAATTTGAATTATTGCCTGTAATAAAGTTTTTCGATTCTCGAATATAGCAATCCGATTTTCGGATCATCATCCTCAACCGAATCGAAATACAGAGTAAAGCCCCGGAATGAATTGGTTCATTTTACTGCTCAAAGAACTATATAGCGGGTTGTAAGAAAAGCATCTCCAACTAGCTCCTTCAGGCAGTGCGAACGTTTTCCAGCTGCTTCCAGTTGCATACACCAAGGTTGATTAAGGTCCGTATGCACTTGGACATGCCACTGAAAATGCTTCCTCTGCATCACTTCACTCTGAGGTAACTTCGAAGACTATCCATGAGAACGAAGAACAGGTTATTTAAAAGATGCCAATTTATAAACTTTAGTCACAAATTAGCATTTGATTGGTTTTTGTACATTTTTACTATTGTTAATGGCGATTTTTTCACAAAAAAAAGAAAAAAAAAATATGTGGATTCAAGAGCCATAGTTCACTTGAAATTATGTCAAATTTGTGTACTGAAGAGCCTCCAATAGTTGATAGCAATTCACGTTGACTGCTAGTAATTTTAGTAAATTGTTAATCATTTACAAGAAAAGATCACTTAAAAAAAGAATTAAGAAATATAACACAATCAATTCCAAGCAATTTTTTATTTTTTTTTATTTATTAAATTATTGCTAAAGGCAACGTAAATGAAGAACATTTCTAACAAATATGCAACAAACTCTGCTCTTCATCTTCTTTGACGTTGGTCACTAACAATTTCAGAGCGCGAGACTCGCTATTTTGCTCCGCGGGTCTTAAAATTATTATAGCACCTTTAAGCTAACCTCATAAAAAGAAATATACAAGTATTGACTACAGAAATGACGCCAGACCATAGAAAACTCATAACTTGGTAAAAACTCCTTAGATTTTAGATAGCTGGACCACAAGCAGAAAAGCTGAGCAGATATCGAGCTCTTTAGACAGAAAAAAGTACTTCTTCGAACGTTTGGTGCTTTAAGGAAAGAGGGTTAATGGATATGATACAACCGCGAACTCTTTAAACTGTACCAAGGTGTTGATGTAGCTCAAAAGGCAAAGACCCGGCGATTAAATGACTCGGTCACGAGTCATGCCAAATAATATGTAAGAAATCCAAAACATCTACAAAACATCTGCGAGCCCAAGTCGCTGATGCAACGAATGTATTTTTAAAAATTTAACACAAATACAATTTCTAAGCTTATATTCCACGGGACAACAGCTTTCAGCTCACGTTGGTTTCCTTCTACGTGGGAATACACAGGAAAATTAGCTTCGGACTTCTAAAGACAACGCAGGCGATGTCTTACCTTGAGGAAACTGCCCAACCTCCCCTGAGTGGAAGTGTTATTTCTTGATTTGAGAATCTTTCTAGCACCCGTACGGATTCGATATTCACTAAACTGACGACCACCATAAAGAAACTTCACCAAACCATCCTCATCGGGTTCTGTCCATTTGAACTGAAAGAGGATAAACTAATATAAACACTGGTCGGTTTCATAAAACTTCACATCAATCTGGAGTAACAAACAACTGACCTGCAATCTCATAGTTCCAATTCTCCAGAATCGCATAATTTGTCCTATCAATGTTTTGTAGAATGGATTCAATGTCTTCGAATGTGTTGATCATATCAATGACTCGCTTAGGGCGAACTCCTTTGATGCTGTCACAGTAATCACATCCAAGGAGGATGCATAGATCTATAAAATAAAAGGATACCTTATAGGCACACTAAAATGAAGAAAATACAAAATAAATACCTGAGCCAAATGTAAGGGCATCCATGTTTCCGTAGCTGTGGCGTACACTTTCCCGGCTTTGACTAGTGCTCCTGCTTCACATTGTGCTTCTACATATGGAACACAAATCAGTTTCAACAACTCCTTCGCCTCGGCAGCATGCTCTTTGGTGACACGAACCAATAAATAGCTTCGGTGGCTTTCTCCAAGGCCTTTTGAGCTTCCTCGCGACGTTCGGCACGTTTTGCCAACCCCCCTGGCCTTAGATTAGGTGGTTTGCCATCAAACACATAAACTGGTTTAATGCCATTCTCTAGCATTACAAAATTCCTTATTTAGTTGTAATTTTCAGTAGCTGTAATAGATACGATGTCTTTCCCACAAAATTCTTGATTTCACCATCCTTTACAGCAAATGTTTTGACAGCCCACACGTGACTTGTTGTGACAAGGTAAGTCATTGGCTACGTTCCAAGCACTTTTATAATTTTAGTTCTTTACAGGGTGTTCAAATTAAAAGATTATAAGTTTTAATGGTTTTTATTTAGAAAATGGAAATATTTTCCGATTTCTATGAAATTTTAATATGTGATAGCAAGCATTTTTCTAAGAATTTTGATATATATATTTAAGGTTTGATTCCTCATCCACTGTTAACCGGCACAAAACGGTTCTCTAATAAACTTAGCCCCAGGCGCCTGCCTGGCAGTTGTTGACATACAATTAGCAGAGCGACGAAGTCGCGTGAGCGTCTAAACCACTTCGGAAAGATGAATTTAATAAATTAATCGCGCGAAGCGCTCCACTAACCCACTGTTGGATCCAAATTTAATTTGGAATAATTAAATTTTTTTTTTTTTTTGTTTATCACATTACAGTTATTTGATCTTGTTTTTAGCTATTAAGTAATAGTTCAAGGTAGAATTTCTAAGGAAAAGAAATTCTTTTTTTTTATAGTATTAACTTCCTCGCAAAAAATTTTTTTTTATACTATTAACTTCCTCTCAAAAAATTGTTTGTTTTATGCTTTTTAGACCATTTTAGATTAATAAAAAAAAAAATTTTTTACGAATTTCCTATATTGGAAACCCGCCCCTTTATTTCTGTTGCAATATCCGGCTGTGATTTTGTTTTTATATATCGCTGCAATATTGATTGAATTAAATTTTGTATGCACTTGAGTTTTCTTTTCCGCATGTAGCAACTTAATTCTTGTTACATCCCCTCCAATTTCCTTCTGGAAAGTTTTGACGGACCTGTCATCCTGGTACAAAAAGTCGTTTGGTATAATACATTCTAGGTCACGATTACGATTTCAAAACATGTTACCACGGAAATCGTAATATCCCCCACTTTTGATATTTCTTAGCGAAACAGTATGTACATATTTACATAAAAGCTGCACATGTTACATAAAAATGAAACAACTCGTAAAATTATGCAACATTCTTTTATCGCAGAAATAGTGTCTTTATGCTACTAAAACTATGCAACATTTTGTTATTGCAAACATTTTTCATACCCATAACTATGTAAACTAAATTCTGTTCCACGTGCAAATAAATTAATATTCTAAGAGAAATCCCATAGGAAAAAATACATTTTTAAAAATCGATATCTCCTAAACTAGGCACAAACGAGAATTTTGGTACTTTATATTTTGTTCTTATATCATCGAGATCTACAAAACTGCGTTTTCAAAAGATGTTACCACGGAAATCGTAATATCCCCCACCCACCAGTTTCAACAACTCCTTCGCCTCGGTAGCATGCTCTTTGGTGACACGGATCAATCGTCGATTGAACTTGTCTATGTCAGCCCCATCTCCAGCTTCGGTGGCCTTTTGAACCAGTAAATTAGAATAAGATAGTTAAGCTAGTTTTAAGCTTTTTTTGCCTAGCAATAAGTTTAATGAATTATCAAATAAAAATGCATTTAAAAAAAAGTATAAATCTGCAAGTTATAAACACGTAACGAATTAGTGCCAATTTTCAAAAAGAAATTTGAATTATTGCCTGTAATAAAGTTTTTCGATTCTCGAATATAGCAATCCGATTTTCGGATCATCATCCTCAACCGAATCGAAATACAGAGTAAAGCCCCGGAATGAATTGGTTCATTTTACTGCTCAAAGAACTATATAGCGGGTTGTAAGAAAAGCATCTCCAACTAGCTCCTTCAGGCAGTGCGAACGTTTTCCAGCTGCTTCCAGTTGCATACACCAAGGTTGATTAAGGTCCGTATGCACTTGGACATGCCACTGAAAATGCTTCCTCTGCATCACTTCACTCTGAGGTAACTTCGAAGACTATCCATGAGAACGAAGAACAGGTTATTTAAAAGATGCCAATTTATAAACTTTAGTCACAAATTAGCATTTGATTGGTTTTTGTACATTTTTACTATTGTTAATGGCGATTTTTTCACAAAAAAAAGAAAAAAAAAATATGTGGATTCAAGAGCCATAGTTCACTTGAAATTATGTCAAATTTGTGTACTGAAGAGCCTCCAATAGTTGATAGCAATTCACGTTGACTGCTAGTAATTTTAGTAAATTGTTAATCATTTACAAGAAAAGATCACTTAAAAAAAGAATTAAGAAATATAACACAATCAATTCCAAGCAATTTTTTATTTTTTTTATTTATTAAATTATTGCTAAAGGCAACGTAAATGAAGAACATTTCTAACAAATATGCAACAAACTCTGCTCTTCATCTTCTTTGACGTTGGTCACTAACAATTTCAGAGCGCGAGACTCGCTATTTTGCTCCGCGGGTCTTAAAATTATTATAGCACCTTTAAGCTAACCTCATAAAAAGAAATATACAAGTATTGACTACAGAAATGACGCCAGACCATAGAAAACTCATAACTTGGTAAAAACTCCTTAGATTTTAGATAGCTGGACCACAAGCAGAAAAGCTGAGCAGATATCGAGCTCTTTAGACAGAAAAAAGTACTTCTTCGAACGTTTGGTGCTTTAAGGAAAGAGGGTTAATGGATATGATACAACCGCGAACTCTTTAAACTGTACCAAGGTGTTGATGTAGCTCAAAAGGCAAAGACCCGGCGATTAAATGACTCGGTCACGAGTCATGCCAAATAATATGTAAGAAATCCAAAACATCTACAAAACATCTGCGAGCCCAAGTCGCTGATGCAACGAATGTATTTTTAAAAATTTAACACAAATACAATTTCTAAACTTATATTCCACGGGACAACAGCTTTCAGCTCACGTTGGTTTCCTTCTACGTGGGAATACACAGGAAAATTAGCTTCGGACTTCTAAAGACAACGCAGGCGATGTCTTACCTTGAGGAAACTGCCCAACCTCCCCTGAGTGGAAGTATTATTTCTTGATTTGAGAATCTTTCTAGCACCCGTACGGATTCGATATTCACTAAACTGACGACCACCATAAAGAAACTTCACCAAACCATCCTCATCGGGTTCTGTCCATTTGAACTGAAAGAGGATAAACTAATATAAACACTGGTCGGTTTCATAAAACTTCACATCAATCTGAAGTAACAAACAACTGACCTGCAATCTCATAGTTCCAATTCTCCAGAATCGCATAATTTGTCCTATCAATGTTTTGTAGAATGGATTCAATGTCTTCGAATGTGTTGATCATATCAATGACTCGCTTAGGGCCAACTCCTTTGATGCTGTCACAGTAATCACATCCAAGGAGGATGCATAGATCTATAAAATAAAAGGATACCTTATAGGCACACTAAAATGAAGAAAATACAAAATAAATACCTGAGCCAAATGTAAGGGCATCCATGTTTCCGTAGCTGTGGCGTACACTTTCCCGGCTTTGACTAGTGCTCCTGCTTCACATTGTGCTTCTACATATGGAACACAAATCAGTTTCAACAACTCCTTCGCCTCGGCAGCATGCTCTTTGGTGACACGAACCAATAAATAGCTTCGGTGGCTTTCTCCAAGGCCTTTTGAGCTTCCTCGCGACGTTCGGCACGTTTTGCCAACCCCCCTGGCCTTAGATTAGGTGGTTTGCCATCAAACACATAAACTGGTTTAATGCCATTCTCTAGCATTACAAAATTCCTTATTTAGTTGTAATTTTCAGTAGCTGTAATAGATACGATGTCTTTCCACAAAATTCTTGATTTCACATCCTTTACAGCAAATGTTTTGACAGCCCACACGTGACTTGTTGTGACAAGGTAAGTCATTGGCCACGTTCCAAGCACTTTTTTAATTTTAGTTCTTTACAGGGTGTTCAAATTAAAAGATTATAAGTTTTAATGGTTTTTATTTAGAAAATGGAAATATTTTCCGATTTCTATGAAATTTTAATATGTGATAGCAAGCATTTTTCTAAGAATTTTGATATATATATTTAAGGTTTGATTCCTCATCCACTGTTAACCGGCACAAAACGGTTCTCTAATAAACTTAGCCCCAGGCGCCTGCCTGGCAGTTGTTGACATACAATTAGCAGAGCGACGAAGTCGCGTGAGCGTCTAAACCACTTCGGAAAGTGGAATTTAATAAATTAATCGCGCGAAGCGCTCCACTAACCCACTGTTGGATCTAAATTTAATTTGGAATAATTAAATTTTTTTTTTTTTTTGTTTATCACATTACAGTTATTTGATCTTGTTTTTAGCTATTAAGTAATAGTTCAAGGTAGAATTTCTAAGGAAAAGAAATTCTTTTTTTTTATAGTATTAACTTCCTCGCAAAAATTTTTTTTTATACTATTAACTTCCTCTCAAAAAATTGTTTGTTTTATGCTTTTTAGACCATTTTAGATTAATTAAAAAAAAAAATTTTTACGAATTTCCTATATTGGAAACCCGCCCCTTTATTTCTGTTGCAATATCCGGCTGTGATTTTGTTTTTATATATCGCTGCAATATTGATTGAATTAAATTTTGTATGCACTTGAGTTTTCTTTTCCGCATGTAGCAACTTAATTCTTGTTACATCCCCTCCAATTTCCTTCTGGAAAGTTTTGACGGACCTGTCATCCTGGTACAAAAAGTCGTTTGGTATAATACATTCTAGGTCACGATTACGATTTCAAAACATGTTACCACGGAAATCGTAATATCCCCCACTTTTGATATTTCTTAGCGAAACAGTATGTACATATTTACATAAAAGCTGCACATGTTACATAAAAATGAAACAACTCGTAAAATTATGCAACATTCTTTTATCGCAGAAATAGTGTCTTTATGCTACTAAAACTATGCAACATTTTGTTATTGCAAACATTTTTCATACCCATAACTATGTAAACTAAATTCTGTTCCACGTGCAAATAAATTAATATTCTAAGAGAAATCCCATAGGAAAAAATACATTTTTAAAAATCGATATCTCCTAAACTAGGCACAAACGAGAATTTTGGTACTTTATATTTTGTTCTTATATCATCGAGATCTACAAAACTGCGTTTTCAAAAGATGTTACCACGGAAATCGTAATATCCCCCACCCACCAGTTTCAACAACTCCTTCGCCTCGGTAGCATGCTCTTTGGTGACACGGATCAATCGTCGATTGACCTTGTCTATGTCAGCCCCATCTCCAGCTTCGGTGGCCTTTTGAACCAGTAAATTAGAATAAGATAGTTAAGCTAGTTTTAAGCTTTTTTTGCCTAGCAATAAGTTTAATGAATTATCAAATAAAAATGCATTTAAAAAAAAGTATAAATCTGCAAGTTATAAACACGTAACGAATTAGTGCCAATTTTCAAAAAGAAATTTGAATTATTGCCTGTAATAAAGTTTTTCGATTCTCGAATATAGCAATCCGATTTTCGATCATCATCCTCAACCGAATCGAAATACAGAGTAAAGCCCCGGAATGAATTGGTTCATTTTACTGCTCAAAGAACTATATAGCGGGTTGTAAGAAAAGCATCTCCAACTAGCTCCTTCAGGCAGTGCGAACGTTTTCCAGCTGCTTCCAGTTGCATACACCAAGGTTGATTGAGGTCCGTATGCACTTGGACATGCCACTGAAAATGCTTCCTCTGCATCACTTCACTCTGAGGTAACTTCGAAGACTATCCATGAGAACGAAGAACAGGTTATTTAAAAGATGCCAATTGATAAACTTTAGTCACAAATTAGCATTTGATTGGTTTTTGTACATTTTTACTATTGTTAATGGCGATTTTTTCACAAAAAAAAGAAAAAAAAAATATGTGGATTCAAGAGCCATAGTTCACTTGAAATTATGTCAAATTTGTGTACTGAAGAGCCTCCAATAGTTGATAGCAATTCACGTTGACTGCTAGTAATTTTAGTAAATTGTTAATCATTTACAAGAAAAGATCACTTAAAAAAAGAATTAAGAAATATAACACAATCAATTCCAAGCAATTTTTTATTTTTTTTATTTATTAAATTATTGCTAAAGGCAACGTAAATGAAGAACATTTCTAACAAATATGCAACAAACTCTGCTCTTCATCTTCTTTGACGTTGGTCACTAACAATTTCAGAGCGCGAGACTCGCTATTTTGCTCCGCGGGTCTTAAAATTATTATAGCACCTTTAAGCTAACCTCATAAAAAGAAATATACAAGTATTGACTACAGAAATGACGCCAGACCATAGAAAACTCATAACTTGGTAAAAACTCCTTAGATTTTAGATAGCTGGACCACAAGCAGAAAAGCTGAGCAGATATCGAGCTCTTTAGACAGAAAAAAGTACTTCTTCGAACGTTTGGTGCTTTAAGGAAAGAGGGTTAATGGATATGATACAACCGCGAACTCTTTAAACTGTACCAAGGTGTTGATGTAGCTCAAAAGGCAAAGACCCGGCGATTAAATGACTCGGTCACGAGTCATGCCAAATAATATGTAAGAAATCCAAAACATCTACAAAACATCTGCGAGCCCAAGTCGCTGATGCAACGAATGTATTTTTAAAAATTTAACACAAATACAATTTCTAAACTTATATTCCACGGGACAACAGCTTTCAGCTCACGTTGGTTTCCTTCTACGTGGGAATACACAGGAAAATTAGCTTCGGACTTCTAAAGACAATGCAGGCGATGTCTTACATTGAGGAAACTGCCCAACCTCCCCTGAGTGGAAGTGTTATTTCTTGATTTGAGAATCTTTCTAGCACCCGTACGGATTCGATATTCACTAAACTGACGACCACCATAAAGAAACTTCACCAAACCATCCTCATCGGGTTCTGTCCATTTGAACTGAAAGAGGATAAACTAATATAAACACTGGTCGGTTTCATAAAACTTCACATCAATCTGAAGTAACAAACAACTGACCTGCAATCTCATAGTTCCAATTCTCCAGAATCGCATAATTTGTCCTATCAATGTTTTGTAGAATGGATTCAATGTCTTCGAATGTGTTGATCATATCAATGACTCGCTTAGGGCCAACTCCTTTGATGCTGTCACAGTAATCACATCCAAGGAGGATGCATAGATCTATAAAATAAAAGGATACCTTATAGGCACACTAAAATGAAGAAAATACAAAATAAATACCTGAGCCAAATGTAAGGGCATCCATGTTTCCGTAGCTGTGGCGTACACTTTCCCGGCTTTGACTAGTGCTCCTGCTTCACATTGTGCTTCTACATATGGAACACAAATCAGTTTCAACAACTCCTTCGCCTCGGCAGCATGCTCTTTGGTGACACGAACCAATAAATAGCTTCGGTGGCTTTCTCCAAGGCCTTTTGAGCTTCCTCGCGACGTTCGGCACGTTTTGCCAACCCCCTGGCCTTAGATTAGGTGGTTTGCCATCAAACACATAAACTGGTTTAATGCCATTCTCTAGCATTACAAAATTCCTTATTTAGTTGTAATTTTCAGTAGCTGTAATAGATACGATGTCTTTCCCACAAAATTCTTGATTTCACCATCCTTTACAGCAAATGTTTTGACAGCCCACACGTGACTTGTTGTGACAAGGTAAGTCATTGGCCACGTTCCAAGCACTTTTTTTAATTTTAGTTCTTTACAGGGTGTTCAAATTAAAAGATTATAAGTTTTAATGGTTTTTATTTAGAAAATGGAAATATTTTCCGATTTCTATGAAATTTTAATATGTGATAGCAAGCATTTTTCTAAGAATTTTGATATATATATTTAAGGTTTGATTCCTCATCCACTGTTAACCGGCACAAAAACGGTTCTCTAATAAACTTAGCCCCAGGCGCCTGCCTGGCAGTTGTTGACATACAATTAGCAGAGCGACGAAGTCGCGTGAGCGTCTAAACCACTTCGGAAAGTGGAATTTAATAAATTAATCGCGCGAAGCGCTCCACTAACCCACTGTTGGATCTAAATTTAATTTGGAATAATTAAATTTTTTTTTTTTTTGTTTATCACATTACAGTTATTTGATCTTGTTTTTAGCTATTAAGTAATAGTTCAAGGTAGAATTTCTAAGGAAAAGAAATTCTTTTTTTTTATAGTATTAACTTCCTCGCAAAAATTTTTTTTTTATACTATTAACTTCCTCTCAAAAAATTGTTTGTTTTATGCTTTTTAGACCATTTTAGATTAATTAAAAAAAAAAATTTTTACGAATTTCCTATATTGGAAACCCGCCCCTTTATTTCTGTTGCAATATCCGGCTGTGATTTTGTTTTTATATATCGCTGCAATATTGATTGAATTAAATTTTGTATGCACTTGAGTTTTCTTTTCCGCATGTAGCAACTTAATTCTTGTTACATCCCCTCCAATTTCCTTCTGGAAAGTTTTGACGGACCTGTCATCCTGGTACAAAAAGTCGTTTGGTATAATACATTCTAGGTCACGATTACGATTTCAAAACATGTTACCACGGAAATCGTAATATCCCCCACTTTTGATATTTCTTAGCGAAACAGTATGTACATATTTACATAAAAGCTGCACATGTTACATAAAAATGAAACAACTCGTAAAATTATGCAACATTCTTTTATCGCAGAAATAGTGTCTTTATGCTACTAAAACTATGCAACATTTTGTTATTGCAAACATTTTTCATACCCATAACTATGTAAACTAAATTCTGTTCCACGTGCAAATAAATTAATATTCTAAGAGAAATCCCATAGGAAAAAATACATTTTTAAAAATCGATATCTCCTAAACTAGGCACAAACGAGAATTTTGGTACTTTATATTTTGTTCTTATATCATCGAGATCTACAAAACTGCGTTTTCAAAAGATGTTACCACGGAAATCGTAATATCCCCCACCCACCAGTTTCAACAACTCCTTCGCCTCGGTAGCATGCTCTTTGGTGACACGGATCAATCGTCGATTGACCTTGTCTATGTCAGCCCCATCTCCAGCTTCGGTGGCCTTTTGAACCAGTAAATTAGAATAAGATAGTTAAGCTAGTTTTAAGCTTTTTTTGCCTAGCAATAAGTTTAATGAATTATCAAATAAAAATGCATTAAAAAAAAGTATAAATCTGCAAGTTATAAACACGTAACGAATTAGTGCCAATTTTCAAAAAGAAATTTGAATTATTGCCTGTAATAAAGTTTTTCGATTCTCGAATATAGCAATCCGATTTTCGGATCATCATCCTCAACCGAATCGAAATACAGAGTAAAGCCCCGGAATGAATTGGTTCATTTTACTGCTCAAAGAACTATATAGCGGGTTGTAAGAAAAGCATCTCCAACTAGCTCCTTCAGGCAGTGCGAACGTTTTCCAGCTGCTTCCAGTTGCATACACCAAGGTTGATTGAGGTCCGTATGCACTTGGACATGCCACTGAAAATGCTTCCTCTGCATCACTTCACTCTGAGGTAACTTCGAAGACTATCCATGAGAACGAAGAACAGGTTATTTAAAAGATGCCAATTGATAAACTTTAGTCACAAATTAGCATTTGATTGGTTTTTGTACATTTTTACTATTGTTAATGGCGATTTTTTCACAAAAAAAAGAAAAAAAAAATATGTGGATTCAAGAGCCATAGTTCACTTGAAATTATGTCAAATTTGTGTACTGAAGAGCCTCCAATAGTTGATAGCAATTCACGTTGACTGCTAGTAATTTTAGTAAATTGTTAATCATTTACAAGAAAAGATCACTTAAAAAAAGAATTAAGAAATATAACACAATCAATTCCAAGCAATTTTTTATTTTTTTTATTTATTAAATTATTGCTAAAGGCAACGTAAATGAAGAACATTTCTAACAAATATGCAACAAACTCTGCTCTTCATCTTCTTTGACGTTGGTCACTAACAATTTCAGAGCGCGAGACTCGCTATTTTGCTCCGCGGGTCTTAAAATTATTATAGCACCTTTAAGCTAACCTCATAAAAAGAAATATACAAGTATTGACTACAGAAATGACGCCAGACCATAGAAAACTCATAACTTGGTAAAAACTCCTTAGATTTTAGATAGCTGGACCACAAGCAGAAAAGCTGAGCAGATATCGAGCTCTTTAGACAGAAAAAAGTACTTCTTCGAACGTTTGGTGCTTTAAGGAAAGAGGGTTAATGGATATGATACAACCGCGAACTCTTTAAACTGTACCAAGGTGTTGATGTAGCTCAAAAGGCAAAGACCCGGCGATTAAATGACTCGGTCACGAGTCATGCCAAATAATATGTAAGAAATCCAAAACATCTACAAAACATCTGCGAGCCCAAGTCGCTGATGCAACGAATGTATTTTAAAAATTTAACACAAATA
Source organism: Pocota personata (assembly GCA_963082735.1). NCBI lineage: Eukaryota > Metazoa > Arthropoda > Insecta > Diptera > Syrphidae > Pocota > Pocota personata. Next base: position 27,297 of record CAUJBT010000096.1, read on the forward strand.
CAATTTCTAAACTTATATTCCACGGGACAACAGCTTTCAGCTCACGTTGGTTTCCTTCTACGTGGGAATACACAGGAAAATTAGCTTCGGACTTCTAAAGACAATGCAGGCGATGTCTTACATTGAGGAAACTGCCCAACCTCCCCTGAGTGGAAGTGTTATTTCTTGATTTGAGAATCTTTCTAGCACCCGTACGGATTCGATATTCACTAAACTGACGACCACCATAAAGAAACTTCACCAAACCATCCTCATCGGGTTCTGTCCATTTGAACTGCAAGAGGATAAACTAATATAAACACTGGTCGGTTTCATAAAACTTCACATCAATCTGGAGTAACAAACAACTGACCTGCAATCTCATAGTTCCAATTCTCCAGAATCGCATAATTTGTCCTATCAATGTTTTGTAGAATGGATTCAATGTCTTCGAATGTGTTGATCATATCAATGACTCGCTTAGGGCAACTCCTTTGATGCTGTCACAGTAATCACATCCAAGGAGGATGCATAGATCTATAAAATAAAAGGATACCTTTTAGGCACACTAAAATGAAGAAAATACAAAATAAATACCTGAGCCAAATGTAAGGGCATCCATGTTTCCGTAGCTGTGGCGTACACTTTCCCGGCTTTGACTAGTGCTCCTGCTTCACATTGTGCTTCTACATATGGAACACAAATAAGTTTCAACAACTCCTTCGCCTCGGCAGCATGCTCTTTGGTGACACGAACCAATAAATAGCTTCGGTGGCTTTCTCCAAGGCCTTTTGAGCTTCCTCGCGACGTTCGGCACGTTTTGCCAACCCCCCTGGCCTTAGATTAGGTCGTTTGCCATCAAACACATAAACTGGTTTAATGCCATTCTCTAGCATTACAAAATTCCTTATTTAGTTGTAATTTTAAAGAGGGTTAATGGATATGATACAATCGCGAACTCTTTAACTGTACCAAGGTGTTGATGTAGCTCAAAAGGCAAAGTCCCGGCGATTAAATGACTCGGTCACGAGTCATGCCAAATAATATGTAAGAAATCCAAAACATCTACAAAACATCTGCGAGCCCAAGTCGCTGATGCAACGAATGTATTTTTAAAAATTTAACACAAATACAATTTCTAAACTTATATTCCACGGGACAACAGCTTTCAGCTCACGTTGGTTTCCTTCTACGTGGGAATACACAGGAAAATTAGCTTCGGACTTCTAAAGACAACGCAGGCGATGTCTTACCTTGAGGAAACTGCCCAACCTCCCCTGAGTGGAAGTGTTATTTCTTGATTTGAGAATCTTTCTAGCACCCGTACGGATTCGATATTCACTAAACTGACGACCACCATAAAGAAACTTCACCAAACCATCCTCATCGGGTTCTGTCCATTTGAACTGAAAGAGGATAAACTAATATAAACACTGGTCGGTTTCATAAAACTTCACATCAATCTGGAGTAACAAACAACTGACCTGCAATCTCATAGTTCCAATTCTCCAGAATCGCATAATTTGTCCTATCAATGTTTTGTAGAATGGATTCAATGTCTTCGAATGTGTTGATCATATCAATGACTCGCTTAGGGCCAACTCCTTTGATGCTGTCACAGTAATCACATCCAAGGAGGATGCATAGATCTATAAAATAAAAGGATACCTTATAGGCACACTAAAATGAAGAAAATACAAAATAAATACCTGAGCCAAATGTAAGGGCATCCATGTTTCCGTAGCTGTGGCGTACACTTTCCCGGCTTTGACTAGTGCTCCTGCTTCACATTGTGCTTCTACATATGGAACACAAATCAGTTTCAACAACTCCTTCGCCTCGGCAGCATGCTCTTTGGTGACACGAACCAATAAATAGCTTCGGTGGCTTTCTCCAAGGCCTTTTGAGCTTCCTCGCGACGTTCGGCACGTTTTGCCAACCCCCCTGGCCTTAGATTAGGTGGTTTGCCATCAAACACATAAACTGGTTTAATGCCATTCTCTAGCATTACAAAATTCCTTATTTAGTTGTAATTTTCAGTAGCTGTAATAGATACGATGTCTTTCCCACAAAATTCTTGATTTCACCATCCTTTACAGCAAATGTTTTGACAGCCCACACGTGACTTGTTGTGACAAGGTAAGTCATTGGCCACGTTCCAAAGCACTTTTTTAATTTTAGTTCTTTACAGGGTGTTCAAATTAAAAGATTATAAGTTTTAATGGTTTTTATTTAGAAAATGGAAATATTTTCCGATTTCTATGAAATTTTAATATGTGATAGCAAGCATTTTTCTAAGAATTTTGATATATATATTTAAGGTTTGATTCCTCATCCACTGTTAACCGGCACAAAACGGTTCTCTAATAAACTTAGCCCCAGGCGCCTGCCTGGCAGTTGTTGACATACAATTAGCAGAGCGACGAAGTCGCGTGAGCGTCTAAACCACTTCGGAAAGTGGAATTTAATAAATTAATCGCGCGAAGCGCTCCACTAACCCACTGTTGGATCCAAATTTAATTTGGAATAATTAAATTTTTTTTTTTTTTTGTTTATCACATTACAGTTATTTGATCTTGTTTTTAGCTATTAAGTAATAGTTCAAGGTAGAATTTCTAAGGAAAAGAAATTCTTTTTTTTTATAGTATTAACTTCCTCGCAAAAATTTTTTTTTTATACTATTAACTTCCTCTCAAAAAATTGTTTGTTTTATGCTTTTTAGACCATTTTAGATTAATTAAAAAAAAAAATTTTTACGAATTTCCTATATTGGAAACCCGCCCCTTTATTTCTGTTGCAATATCCGGCTGTGATTTTGTTTTTATATATCGCTGCAATATTGATTGAATTAAATTTTGTATGCACTTGAGTTTTCTTTTCCGCATGTAGCAACTTAATTCTTGTTACATCCCCTCCAATTTCCTTCTGGAAAGTTTTGACGGACCTGTCATCCTGGTACAAAAAGTCGTTTGGTATAATACATTCTAGGTCACGATTACGATTTCAAACATGTTACCACGGAAATCGTAATATCCCCCACTTTTGATATTTCTTAGCGAAACAGTATGTACATATTTACATAAAAGCTGCACATGTTACATAAAAATGAAACAACTCGTAAAATTATGCAACATTCTTTTATCGCAGAAATAGTGTCTTTATGCTACTAAAACTATGCAACATTTTGTTATTGCAAACATTTTTCATACCCATAACTATGTAAACTAAATTCTGTTCCACGTGCAAATAAATTAATATTCTAAGAGAAATCCCATAGGAAAAAATACATTTTTAAAAATCGATATCTCCTAAACTAGGCACAAACGAGAATTTTGGTACTTTATATTTTGTTCTTATATCATCGAGATCTACAAAACTGCGTTTTCAAAAGATGTTACCACGGAAATCGTAATATCCCCCACCCACCAGTTTCAACAACTCCTTCGCCTCGGTAGCATGCTCTTTGGTGACACGGATCAATCGTCGATTGACCTTGTCTATGTCAGCCCCATCTCCAGCTTCGGTGGCCTTTTGAACCAGTAAATTAGAATAAGATAGTTAAGCTAGTTTTAAGCTTTTTTTGCCTAGCAATAAGTTTAATGAATTATCAAATAAAAATGCATTTAAAAAAAAGTATAAATCTGCAAGTTATAAACACGTAACGAATTAGTGCCAATTTTCAAAAGAAATTTGAATTATTGCCTGTAATAAAGTTTTTCGATTCTCGAATATAGCAATCCGATTTTCGGATCATCATCCTCAACCGAATCGAAATACAGAGTAAAGCCCCGGAATGAATTGGTTCATTTTACTGCTCAAAGAACTATATAGCGGGTTGTAAGAAAAGCATCTCCAACTAGCTCCTTCAGGCAGTGCGAACGTTTTCCAGCTGCTTCCAGTTGCATACACCAAGGTTGATTGAGGTCCGTATGCACTTGGACATGCCACTGAAAATGCTTCCTCTGCATCACTTCACTCTGAGGTAACTTCGAAGACTATCCATGAGAACGAAGAACAGGTTATTTAAAAGATGCCAATTGATAAACTTTAGTCACAAATTAGCATTTGATTGGTTTTTGTACATTTTTACTATTGTTAATGGCGATTTTTTCACAAAAAAAAGAAAAAAAAAATATGTGGATTCAAGAGCCATAGTTCACTTGAAATTATGTCAAATTTGTGTACTGAAGAGCCTCCAATAGTTGATAGCAATTCACGTTGACTGCTAGTAATTTTAGTAAATTGTTAATCATTTACAAGAAAAGATCACTTAAAAAAAGAATTAAGAAATATAACACAATCAATTCCAAGCAATTTTTTATTTTTTTTATTTATTAAATTATTGCTAAAGGCAACGTAAATGAAGAACATTTCTAACAAATATGCAACAAACTCTGCTCTTCATCTTCTTTGACGTTGGTCACTAACAATTTCAGAGCGCGAGACTCGCTATTTTGCTCCGCGGGTCTTAAAATTATTATAGCACCTTTAAGCTAACCTCATAAAAAGAAATATACAAGTATTGACTACAGAAATGACGCCAGACCATAGAAAACTCATAACTTGGTAAAAACTCCTTAGATTTTAGATAGCTGGACCACAAGCAGAAAAGCTGAGCAGATATCGAGCTCTTTAGACAGAAAAAAGTACTTCTTCGAACGTTTGGTGCTTTAAGGAAAGAGGGTTAATGGATATGATACAACCGCGAACTCTTTAAACTGTACCAAGGTGTTGATGTAGCTCAAAAGGCAAAGACCCGGCGATTAAATGACTCGGTCACGAGTCATGCCAAATAATATGTAAGAAATCCAAAACATCTACAAAACATCTGCGAGCCCAAGTCGCTGATGCAACGAATGTATTTTTAAAAATTTAACACAAATACAATTTCTAAACTTATATTCCACGGGACAACAGCTTTCAGCTCACGTTGGTTTCCTTCTACGTGGGAATACACAGGAAAATTAGCTTCGGACTTCTAAAGACAATGCAGGCGATGCCTTACATTGAGGAAACTGCCCAACCTCCCCTGAGTGGAAGTGTTATTTCTTGATTTGAGAATCTTTCTAGCACCCGTACGGATTCGATATTCACTAAACTGACGACCACCATAAAGAAACTTCACCAAACCATCCTCATCGGGTTCTGTCCATTTGAACTGAAAGAGGATAAACTAATATAAACACTGGTCGGTTTCATAAAACTTCACATCAATTTGGAGTAACAAACAACTGACCTGCAATCTCATAGTTCCAATTCTCCAGAATCGCATAATTTGTCCTATCAATGTTTTGTAGAATGGATTCAATGTCTTCGAATGTGTTGATCATATCAATGACTCGCTTAGGGCAACTCCTTTGATGCTGTCACAGTAATCACATCCAAGGAGGATGCATAGATCTATAAAATAAAAGGATACCTTATAGGCACACTAAAATGAAGAAAATACAAAATAAATACCTGAGCCAAATGTAAGGGCATCCATGTTTCCGTAGCTGTGGCGTACACTTTCCCGGCTTTGACTAGTGCTCCTGCTTCACATTGTGCTTCTACATATGGAACACAAATAAGTTTCAACAACTCCTTCGCCTCGGCAGCATGCTCTTTGGTGACACGAACCAATAAATAGCTTCGGTGGCTTTCTCCAAGGCCTTTTGAGCTTCCTCGCGACGTTCGGCACGTTTTGCCAACCCCCTGGCCTTAGATTAGGTCGTTTGCCATCAAACACATAAACTGGTTTAATGCCATTCTCTAGCATTACAAAATTCCTTATTTAGTTGTAATTTTAAAGAGGGTTAATGGATATGATACAATCGCGAACTCTTTAAACTGTACCAAGGTGTTGATGTAGCTCAAAAGGCAAAGTCCCGGCGATTAAATGACTCGGTCACGAGTCATGCCAAATAATATGTAAGAAATCCAAAACATCTACAAAACATCTGCGAGCCCAAGTCGCTGATGCAACGAATGTATTTTTAAAAATTTAACACAAATACAATTTCTAAACTTATATTCCACGGGACAACAGCTTTCAGCTCACGTTGGTTTCCTTCTACGTGGGAATACACAGGAAAATTAGCTTCGGACTTCTAAAGACACTGCAGGCGATGTCTTACATTGAGGAAACTGCCCAACCTCCCCTGAGTGGAAGTGTTATTTCTTGATTTGAGAATCTTTCTAGCACCCGTACGGATTCGATATTCACTAAACTGACGACCACCATAAAGAAACTTCACCAAACCATCCTCATCGGGTTCTGTCCATTTGAACTGAAAGAGGATAAACTAATATAAACACTGGTCGGTTTCATAAAACTTCACATCAATCTGGAGTAACAAACAACTGACCTGCAATCTCATAGTTCCAATTCTCCAGAATCGCATAATTTGTCCTATCAATGTTTTGTAGAATGGATTCAATGTCTTCGAATGTGTTGATCATATCAATGACTCGCTTAGGGCCAACTCCTTTGATGCTGTCACAGTAATCACATCCAAGGAGGATGCATAGATCTATAAAATAAAAGGATACCTTATAGGCACACTAAAATGAAGAAAATACAAAATAAATACCTGAGCCAAATGTAAGGGCATCCATGTTTCCGTAGCTGTGGCGTACACTTTCCCGGCTTTGACTAGTGCTCCTGCTTCAAATCAGTTTCAACAACTCCTTCGCCTCGGCAGCATGCTCTTTGGTGACACGAACCAATAAATAGCTTCGGTGGCTTTCTCCAAGGCCTTTTGAGCTTCCTCGCGACGTTCGGCACGTTTTGCCAACCCCCCTGGCCTTAGATTAGGTGGTTTGCCATCAAACACATAAACTGGTTTAATGCCATTCTCTAGCATTACAAAATTCCTTATTTAGTTGTAATTTTCAGTAGCTGTAATAGATACGATGTCTTTCCCACAAAATTCTTGATTTCACCATCCTTTACAGCAAATGTTTTGACAGCCCACACGTGACTTGTTGTGACAAGGTAAGTCATTGGCCACGTTCCAAGCACTTTTTTAATTTTAGTTCTTTACAGGGTGTTCAAATTAAAAGATTATAAGTTTTAATGGTTTTTATTTAGAAAATGGAAATATTTTCCGATTTCTATGAAATTTTAATATGTGATAGCAAGCATTTTTCTAAGAATTTTGATATATATATTTAAGGTTTGATTCCTCATCCACTGTTAACCGGCACAAAACGGTTCTCTAATAAACTTAGCCCCAGGCGCCTGCCTGGCAGTTGTTGACATACAATTAGCAGAGTGACGAAGTCGCGTGAGCGTCTAAACCACTTCGGAAAGTGGAATTTAATAAATTAATCGCGCGAAGCGCTCCACTAACCCACTGTTGGATCCAAATTTAATTTGGAATAATTTAATTTTTTTTTTTTTTTGTTTATCACATTACAGTTATTTGATCTTGTTTTTAGCTATTAAGTAATAGTTCAAGGTAGAATTTCGAAGAAAAAGAAATTCTTTTTTTTTATAGTATTAACTTCCTCGCAAAAATTTTTTTTTTATACTATTAACTTCCTCTCAAAAAATTGTTTGTTTTATGCTTTTTAGACCATTTTAGATTAATTAAAAAAAAAAATTTTTACGAATTTCCTATATTGGAAACCCGCCCCTTTATTTCTGTTGCAATATCCGGCTGTGATTTTGTTTTTATATATCGCTGCAATATTGATTGAATTAAATTTTGTATGCACTTGAGTTTTCTTTTCCGCATGTAGCAACTTAATTCTTGTTACATCCCCTCCAATTTCCTTCTGGAAAGTTTTGACGGACCTGTCATCCTGGTACAAAAAGTCGTTTGGTATAATACATTCTAGGTCACGATTACGATTTCAAAACATGTTACCACGGAAATCGTAATATCCCCCACTTTTGATATTTCTTAGCGAAACAGTATGTACATATTTACATAAAAGCTGCACATGTTACATAAAAATGAAACAACTCGTAAAATTATGCAACATTCTTTTATCGCAGAAATAGTGTCTTTATGCTACTAAAACTATGCAACATTTTGTTATTGCAAACATTTTTCATACCCATAACTATGTAAACTAAATTCTGTTCCACGTGCAAATAAATTAATATTCTAAGAGAAATCCCATAGGAAAAAATACATTTTTAAAAATCGATATCTCCTAAACTAGGCACAAACGAGAATTTTGGTACTTTATATTTTGTTCTTATATCATCGAGATCTACAAAACTGCGTTTTCAAAAGATGTTACCACGTAAATCGTAATATCCCCCACCCACCAGTTTCAACAACTCCTTCGCCTCGGTAGCATGCTCTTTGGTGAC
>CAUJBT010000097.1:0-19151 GCA_963082735.1 Pocota personata
TCCGATTGTAATAATTTGTATCTCGCTGATTTCGTGTTTGTTTTGCGAGTTCAGAACTGTATTTAGATATGTCGTGCGATAAGTAGTTTTCGAGAAAGTGAGTATCTTCCGAGGGAGGTCAGGTAAAAATCGGGATTTTCGAAGTATCTCCCATTGTAATAATTTGTATCTAGCTGAATTCGTGTTTGTTTTGCGAGTTCAGAACTGTATTTAGATTTGTCCTGCGATAATTAGTTTTCGAGAAAATGAGTATCTTCCGAGGGATTTCAGGTAAAAATCGTAATTTTCGAAGTATCTCCGATTGTAATAATTAGTATCTCGCTGAATTCGTGTTTGTTTTGCGAGTTCAGAACTGTATTTAGATATGTCGTGCGATAAATAGTTTTCGAGAAAATGAGTATCTTCCGAGGGAGGTCATTTAAAAATCGGGATTTTCGAAGTACCTCCGATTGTAATAATTTGTATCTCGCTGAATTCGTGTTTGCTTTGCGAGTTCAGGACTGTATTTAGATATGTCCTGCGATAAATAGTTTTCGAGAAAATGAGTATCTTTCGAGGGAGGTCAGGTAAAAATCGTGATTTTCGAAGTATCTCCCATTGTAATAATTTGTATCTAGCTGAATTTGTGTTTGTTTTGCGAGTTCAGAACTGTATTTAGATTTGTCCTCCGATAATTAGTTTTCGAGAAAATGAGTATCTTCCGAGGGATTTCAGGTAAAAATCGTAATTTTCGAAGTATCTCCGATTGTAATAATTAGTATCTCGCTGAATTCGTGTTTGTTTTGCGAGTTCAGAACTGTATGTAGATATGTCGTGCGATAAATAGTTTTCGAGAAAATGAGTATCATCCGAGGGAGGTCAGGTAAAAATCGGGATTTTCGAAGTATTTCCGATTGTAATAATTAGTATCTCGCTGAATTCGTGTTTGTTTTGCGAGTTCAGAACTGTATTTAGATATGTCGTGCGATAAGTAGTTTTCGAGAAAATGAGTATCTTCCGAGGGAGGTCAGGTAAAAATCGGGATTTTCGAAGTATCTCCGATTGTAATAATTTGTATCTCGCTGAATTCGTGTTTGTTTTGCGAGTTCAGAACTGTATTTAGATATGTCCTGCGATAAATAGTTTTCGAGAAAATGAGTATCTTTCGAGGGAGGTCAGGTAAAAATCGTGATTTTCGAAGTATCTCCCATTGTAATAATTTGTATCTAGCTGAATTCGTGTTTGTTTTGCGAGTTCAGAACTGTATTTAGATTTGTCCTGCGATAATTAGTTTTCGAGAAAATGAGTATCTTCCGAGGGATTTCAGGTAAAAATCGTAATTTTCGAAGTATCTCCGATTGTAATAATTAGTATCTCGCTGAATTCGTGTTTGTTTTGCGAGTTCAGAACTGTATTTAGATATGTCGTGCGATAAATAGTTTTCGAGAAAATGAGTATATTCCGAGGGATTTCAGGTAAAAATCGTAATTTTCGAAGTATCTCCGATTGTAATAATTAGTATCTCGCTGAATTCGTGTTTGTTTTGCGAGTTCAGAACTGTATTTAGATATGTCGTGCGATAAATAGTTTTCGAGAAAATGAGTATATTCCGAGGGAGGTCAGGTAAAAATCGGGATTTTCGAAGTATTTCCGATTGTAATAATAAGTATCTCGCTGAATTCGTGTTTGTTTTGCGAGTTCAGAACTGTATTTAGATATGTCGTGCGATAAGTAGTTTTCGAGAAAATGAGTATCTTCCGAGGGAGGTCAGGTAAAAATCGTGATTTTCGAAGTATCTCCCATTGTAATAATTTGTATCTAGCTGAATTCGTGTTTGTTTTGCGAGTTCAGAACTGTATTTAGATATGTCGTGCGATAAGTAGTTTTCGAGAAAATGAGTATCTTCCGAGGGAGGTCAGGTAAAAATCGGGATTTGCGAAGTATCTCCGATTGTAATAATTTGTATCTCGCTGAATTCGTGTTTGTTTTGCGAGTTCAGAACTGTATTTAGATATGTCCTGCGATAAATAGTTTTCGAGAAAATGAGTATCTTTCGAGGGAGGTCAGGTAAAAATCGTGATTTTCGAAGTATCTCCTATTGTAATAATTTGTATCTAGCTGAATTCGTGTTTGTTTTCCGAGTTCAGAACTGTATTTAGATTTGTCCTGCGATAATTAGTTTTCGAGAAAATGAGTATCTTCCGAGGGATTTCAGGTAAAAATCGTAATTTTCGAAGTATCTCCGATTGTAATAATTAGTATCTCGCCGAATTCGTGTTTGTTTTGCGGGTTCAGAACTGTATTTAGATATGTCGTGCGATAAATAGTTTTCGAGAAAATGAATATCTTCCGAGGGAGGTCAGGTAAAAATCGGGATTTTCGAAGTATCTCCCATTGTAATAATTTGTATCTAGCTGAATTTGTGTTTGTTTTGCGAGTTCAGAACTGTATTTAGATTTGTCCTGCGATAATTAGTTTTCGAGAAAATGAGTATCTTCCGAGGGATTTCAGGTAAAAATCGTAATTTTCGAAGTATCTCCGATTGTAATAACTAGTATCTCGCTGAATTCGTGTTTGTTTTGCGAGTTCAGAACTGTATTTAGATATGTCGTGCGATAAATAGTTTTCGAGAAAATGAGTATCATCCGAGGGAGGTCAGGTAAAAATCGGATTTTCGAAGTATTTCCGATTGTAATAATTAGTATCTCGCTGAATTCGTGTTTGTTTTGCGAGTTCAGAACTGTATTTAGATATGTCGTGCGATAAGTAGTTTTCGAGAAAATGAGTATCTTCCGAGGGAGGTCAGGTAAAAATCGGGATTTTCGAAGTATCTCCGATTGTAATAATTTGTATCTCGCTGAATTCGTGTTTGTTTTGCGAGTTCAGAACTGTATTTAGATATGTCCTGCGATAAATAGTTTTCGAGAAAATGAGTATCTTTCGAGGGAGGTCAGGTAAAAATCGTGATTTTCGAAGTATCTCCCATTGTAATCATTTGTATCTAGCTGAATTCGTGTTTGTTTTGCGAGTTCAGAACTGTATTTAGATTTGTCCTGCGATAATTAGTTTTCGAGAAAATGAGTATCTTCCGAGGGATTTCAGGTAAAAATCGTGATTTTCGAAGTATCTCCGATTGTAATAATTAGTATCTCGCTGAATTCGTGTTTGTTTTGCGAGTTCAGAACTGTATTTAGATATGTCGTGCGATAAATAGTTTTCGAGAAAATGAGTATCTTCCGAGGGAGGTCAGGTAAAAATCGGGATTTTCGAAGTATTTCCAATTGTAATAATTAGTATCTCTCTGAATTCGTGTTTGTTTTGCGAGTTCAGAACTGTATTTAGATATGTCGTGCGATAAGTAGTTTTCGAGAAAATGAGTATCTTCCGAGAGATTTCAGGTAAAAATTCGGATTTTCGAAGTATTTCCGATTGTAATAATTAGTATCTCGCTGAATTCGTGTTTGTTTTGCGAGTTCAGAACTGTATTTAGATATGTCGTGCGATAAGTAGTTTTCGAGAAAATGAGTATCTTCCGAGGGAGGTCAGGTAAAAATCGGGATTTTAGAAGTATCTCCGATTGTAATAATTTGTATCTCGCTGAATTCGTGTTTGTTTTGCGAGTTCAGAACTGTATTTAGATATGTCCTGCGATAAATAGTTTTCGAGAAAATGAGTATCTTTCGAGGGAGGTCAGGTAAAAATCGTGATTTTCGAAGTATCTCCCATTGTAATAATTTGTATCTAGCTGAATTCGTGTTTGTTTTGCGAGTTCAGAACTGTATTTAGATTTGTCCTGCGATAATTAATTTTCGAGAAAATTAGTATCTTCCGAGGGATTTCAGGTAAAAATCGTAATTTTCGAAGTATCTCCGATTGTAATAATTAGTATCTCGCTGAATTCGTGTTTGTTTTGCGAGTTCAGAACTGTATTTAGATATGTCGTGCGATAAGTAGTTTTCGAGAAAATGAGTATCTTCCGAGGGAGGTCAGGTAAAAATCGGGATTTGCGAAGTATCTCCGATTGTAATAATTTGTATCTCGCTGAATTCGTGTTTGTTTTGCGAGTTCAGAACTGTATTTAGATATGTCCTGCGATAAATAGTTTTCGAGAAAATGAGTATCTTCCGAGGGAGGTCAGGTAAAAATCGTGATTTTCGAAGTATCTCCCATTGTAATAATTTGTATCTAGCTGAATTCGTGTTTGTTTTGCGAGTTCAGAACTGTATTTAGATATGTCGTGCGATAAGTAGTTTTCGAGAAAATGAGTATCTTCCGAGGGAGGTCAGGTAAAAATCGGGATTTGCGAAGTATCTCCGATTGTAATAATTTGTATCTCGCTGAATTCGTGTTTGTTTTGCGAGTTCAGAACTGTATTTAGATATGTCCTGCGATAAATAGTTTTCGAGAAAATGAGTATCTTTCGAGGGAGGTCAGGTAAAAATCGTGATTTTCGAAGTATCTCCTATTGTAATAATTTGTATCTAGCTGAATTCGTGTTTGTTTTCCGAGTTCAGAACTGTATTTAGATTTGTCCTGCGATAATTAGTTTTCGAGAAAATGAGTATCTTCCGAGGGATTTCAGGTAAAAATCGTAATTTTCGAAGTATCTCCGATTGTAATAATTAGTATCTCGCTGAATTCGTGTTTGTTTTGCGAGTTCAGAACTGTATTTAGATATGTCGTGCGATAAATAGTTTTCGAGAAAATGAATATCTTCCGAGGGAGGTCAGGTAAAAATCGGGATTTTCGAAGTATCTCCCATTGTAATAATTTGTATCTAGCTGAATTTGTGTTTGTTTTGCGAGTTCAGAACTGTATTTAGATTTGTCCTGCGATAATTAGTTTTCGAGCAAATGAGTATCTTCCGAGGGATTTCAGGTAAAAATCGTAATTTTCGAAGTATCTCCGATTGTAATAATTAGTATCTCGCTGAATTCGTGTTTGTTTTGCGAGTTCAGAACTGTATTTAGATATGTCGTGCGATAAATAGTTTTCGAGAAAATGAGTATCTTCCGAGGGAGGTCAGGTAAAAATCGGGATTTTCGAAGTATTTCCGATTGTAATAATTAGTATCTCTCTGAATTCGTGTTTGTTTTGCGAGTTCAGAACTGTATTTAGTTATGTCGTGCGATAAGTAGTTTTCGAGAAAATGAGTATCATCCGAGGGAGGTCAGGTAAAAATCGGGATTTTCGAAGTATTTCCGATTGTAATAATTTGTATCTCGCTGAATTCGTGTTTGTTTTGCGAGTTCAGAACTGTATTTAGATATGTCCTGCGATAAATAGTTTTCGAGAAAATGAGTATCTTTCGAGGGAGGTCAGGTAAAAATCGTGATTTTCGAAGTATCTCCCATTGTAATCATTTGTATCTAGCTGAATTCGTGTTTGTTTTGCGAGTTCAGAACTGTATTTAGATTTGTCCTGCGATAATTAGTTTTCGAGAAAATGAGTATCTTCCGAGGGATTTCAGGTAAAAATCGTGATTTTCGAAGTATCTCCGATTGTAATAATTAGTATCTCGCTGAATTCGTGTTTGTTTTGCGAGTTCAGAACTGTATTTAGATATGTCGTGCGATAAATAGTTTTCGAGAAAATGAGTATCTTCCGAGGGAGGTCAGGTAAAAATCGGGATTTTCGAAGTATTTCCAATTGTAATAATTAGTATCTCTCTGAATTCGTGTTTGTTTTGCGAGTTCAGAACTGTATTTAGATATGTCGTGCGATAAATAGTTTTCGAGAAAATGAGTATCATCCGAGGGAGGTCAGGTAAAAATCGGGATTTTCGAAGTATTTCCGATTGTAATAATTAGTATCTCGCTGAATTCGTGTTTGTTTTGCGAGTTCAGAACTGTATTTAGATATGTCGTGCGATAAGTAGTTTTCGAGAAAATGAGTATCTTCCGAGGGAGGTCAGGTAAAAATCGGGATTTTCGAAGTATCTCCGATTGTAATAATTTGTATCTCGCTGAATTCGTGTTTGTTTTGCGAGTTCAGAACTGTATTTAGATATGTCCTGCGATAAATAGTTTTCGAGAAAATGAGTATCTTTCGAGGGAGGTCAGGTAAAAATCGTGATTTCCGAAGTATCTCCCATTGTAATAATTTGTATCTAGCTGAATTCGTGTTTGTTTTGCGAGTTCAGAACTGTATTTAGATTTGTCCTGCGATAATTAATTTTCGAGAAAATTAGTATCTTCCGAGGGATTTCAGGTAAAAATCGTAATTTTCGAAGTATCTCCGATTGTAATAATTAGTATCTCGCTGAATTCGTGTTTGTTTTGCGAGTTCAGAACTGTATTTAGATATGTCGTGCGATAAATAGTTTTCGAGAAAATGAGTATCTTCCGAGGGAGGTCAAGTAAAAATCGGGATTTTCGAAGTATTTCCGATTGTAATAATTAGTATCTCGCTGAATTCGTGTTTGTTTTGCGAGTTCAGAACTGTATTTAGATATGTCGTGCGATAAGTAGTTTTCGATTAAGTGAGTATCTTCCGAGGGAGGTCAGGTAAAAATCGGGATTTTCGAAGTATCTCCCATTGTAATAATTTGTATCTAGCTGAATTCGTGTTTGTTTTACGAGTTCAGAACTGTATTTAGATTTGTCCTGCGATAATTAGTTTTCGAGAAAATGAGTATCTTCCGAGGGATTTCAGGTAAAAATCGTAATTTTCGAAGTATCTCCGATTGTAATAATTAGTATCTCGCTGAATTCGTGTTTATTTTGCGAGTTCAGAACTGTATTTAGATATGTCGTGCGATAAATAGTTTTCGAGAAAATGAGTATCTTCCGAGGGAGGTCAGGTAAAAATCGGGATTTTCGAAGTATCTCCGATTGTAATAATTTGTATCTCGCTGAATTCGTGTTTGTTTTGCGAGTTCAGAACTGTATTTAGATATGTCCTGCGATAAATAGTTTTCGAGAAAATGAGTATCTTTCGAGGGAGGTCAGGTAAAAATCGTGATTTTCGAAGTATCTCCCATTGTAATAATTTGTATCTAGCTGAATTCGTGTTTGTTTTGCGAGTTCAGAACTGTATTTAGATTTGTCCTGCGATAATTAGTTTTCGAGAAAATGAGTATCTTCCGAGGGATTTCAGGTAAAAATCGTAATTTTTTAGGTATCTCCGATTGTAATAATTAGTATCTCGCTGAATTCGTGTTTGTTTTGCGAGTTCAGAACTGTATTTAGATATGTCGTGCGATAAATAGTTTTCGAGAAAATGAGTATATTCCGAGGGAGGTCAGGTAAAAATCGGGATTTTCGAAGTATTTCCGATTGTAATAATAAGTATCTCGCTGAATTCGTGTTTGTTTTGCGAGTTCAGAACTGTATTTAGATATGTCGTGCGATAAGTAGTTTTCGAGAAAATGAGTATCTTCCGAGGGAGGTCAGGTAAAAATCGGGATTTGCGAAGTATCTCCGATTGTAATAATTTGTATCTCGCTGAATTCGTGTTTGTTTTGCGAGTTCAGAACTGTATTTAGATATGTCCTGCGATAAATAGTTTTCGAGAAAATGAGTATCTTTCGAGGGAGGTCAGGTAAAAATCGTAATTTTCGAAGTATCTCCGATTGTAATAATTAGTATCTCGCTGAATTCGTGTTTGTTTTGCGAGTTCAGAACTGTATTTAGATATGTCGTGCGATAAATAGTTTTCGAGAAAATGAGTATCTTCCGAGGGAGGTCAAGTAAAAATCGGGATTTTCGAAGTATTTCCGATTGTAATAATTAGTATCTCGCTGAATTCGTGTTTGTTTTGCGAGTTCAGAACTGTATTTAGATATGTCGTGCGATAAGTAGTTTTCGATTAAGTGAGTATCTTCCGAGGGAGGTCAGGTAAAAATCGGGATTTTCGAAGTATCTCCCATTGTAATAATTTGTATCTAGCTGAATTCGTGTTTGTTTTACGAGTTCAGAACTGTATTTAGATTTGTCCTGCGATAATTAGTTTTCGAGAAAATGAGTATCTTCCGAGGGATTTCAGGTAAAAATCGTAATTTTCGAAGTATCTCCGATTGTAATAATTAGTATCTCGCTGAATTCGTGTTTGTTTTGCGAGTTCAGAACTGTATTTAGATATGTCGTGCGATAAATAGTTTTCGAGAAAATGAGTATCTTCCGAGGGAGGTCAGGTAAAAATCGGGATTTTCGAAGTACCTCCGATTGTAATAATTTGTATCTCGCTGAATTCGTGTTTGCTTTGCGAGTTCAGGACTGTATTTAGATATGTCCTGCGATAAATAGTTTTCGAGAAAATGAGTATCTTTCGAGGGAGGTCAGGTAAAAATCGTGATTTTCGAAGTATCTCCCATTGTAATAATTTGTATCTAGCTGAATTTGTGTTTGTTTTGCGAGTTCAGAACTGTATTTAGATTTGTCCTGCGATAATTAGTTTTCGAGAAAATGAGTATCTTCCGAGGGATTTCAGGTAAAAATCGTAATTTTCGAAGTATCTCCGATTGTAATAATTAGTATCTCGCTGAATTCGTGTTTGTTTTGCGAGTTCAGAACTGTATTTAGATGTGCCGTGCGATAAATAGTTTTCGAGAAAATGAGTATCATCCGAGGGAGGTCAGGTAAAAATCGGGATTTTCGAAGTATTTCCGATTGTAATAATTAGTATCTCGCTGAATTCGTGTTTGTTTTGCGAGTTCAGAACTGTATTTAGATATGTCGTGCGATAAGTAGTTTTCGAGAAAATGAGTATCTTCCGAGGGAGGTCAGGTAAAAATCGGGATTTTCGAAGTATCTCCGATTGTAATAATTTGTATCTCGCTGAATTCGTGTTTGTTTTGCGAGTTCAGAACTGTATTTAGATATGTCCTGCGATAAATAGTTTTCGAGAAAATGAGTATCTTTCGAGGGAGGTCAGGTAAAAATCGTGATTTTCGAAGTATCTCCCATTGTAATAATTTGTATCTAGCTGAATTCGTGTTTGTTTTGCGAGTTCAGAACTGTATTTAGATTTGTCCTGCGATAATTAGTTTTCGAGAAAATGAGTATCTTCCGAGGGATTTCAGGTAAAAATCGTAATTTTTTAGGTATCTCCGATTGTAATAATTAGTATCTCGCTGAATTCGTGTTTGTTTTGCGAGTTCAGAACTGTATTTAGATATGTCGTGCGATAAATAGTTTTCGAGAAAATGAGTATATTCCGAGGGAGGTCAGGTAAAAATCGGGATTTCGAAGTATTTCCGATTGTAATAATAAGTATCTCGCTGAATTCGTGTTTGTTTTGCGAGTTCAGAACTGTATTTAGATATGTCGTGCGATAAGTAGTTTTCGAGAAAATGAGTATCTTTCGAGGGAGGTCAGGTAAAAATCGTGATTTTCGAAGTATTTCCTATTGTAATAATTTGTATCTAGCTGAATTCGTGTTTGTTTTCCGAGTTCAGAACTGTATTTAGATTTGTCCTGCGATAATTAGTTTTCGAGAAAATGAGTATCTTCCGAGGGATTTCAGGTAAAAATCGTAATTTTCGAAGTATCTCCGATTGTAATAATTAGTATCTCGCTGAATTCGTGTTTGTTTTGCGAGTTCAGAACTGTATTTAGATGTGCCGTGCGATAAATAGTTTTCGAGAAAATGAGTATCTTCCGAGGGAGGTCAGGTAAAAATCGGGATTTGCGAAGTATCTCCGATTGTAATAATTTGTATCTCGCTGAATTCGTGTTTGTTTTGCGAGTTCAGAACTGTATTTAGATATGTCCTGCGATAAATAGTTTTCGAGAAAATGAGTATCTTTCGAGGGAGGTCAGGTAAAAATCGTGATTTTCGAAGTATTTCCTATTGTAATAATTTGTATCTAGCTGAATTCGTGTTTGTTTTCCGAGTTCAGAACTGTATTTAGATTTGTCCTGCGATAATTAGTTTTCGAGAAAATGAGTATCTTCCGAGGGATTTCAGGTAAAAATCGTAATTTTCGAAGTATCTCCGATTGTAATAATTAGTATCTCGCTGAATTCGTGTTTGTTTTGCGAGTTCAGAACTGTATTTAGATATGTCCTGCGATAAATAGTTTTCGAGAAAATGAGTATCTTCCAAGGGAGGTCAGGTAAAAATCCGGATTTTCGAAGTATTTCCGATTGTAATAATTAGTATCTCGCTGAATTCGTGTTTGTTTTGCGAGTTCAGAACTGTATTCAGATATGTCCTGCGATAAATAGTTTTCGAGAAAATGAGTATCTTTCGAGGGAGGTCAGGTAAAAATCGTGATTTTCGAAGTATCTCCCATTGTAATAATTTGTATCTAGCTGAATTCGTGTTTGTTTTGCGAGTTCAGAACTGTATTTAGATTTGTCCTGCGATAATTAGTTTTCGAGAAAATGAGTATCTTCCGAGGGATTTCAGGTAAAAATCGTAATTTTCGAAGTATCTCCGATTGTAATAATTAGTATCTCGCTGAATTCGTGTTTGTTTTGCGAGTTCAGAACTGTATTTAGATAAGTCCTGCGATAAATAGTTTTCGAGAAAATGAGTACCTTTCGAGGGAGGTCAGGTAAAAATCGTGATTTTCGAAGTATCTCCCATCGTAATAATTTGTATCTAGCTGAATTCGTGTTTGTTTTGCGAGTTCAGAACTGTATTTAGATTTGTCCTGCGATAATTAGTTTTCGAGAAAATGAGTATCTTCCGAGGGATTTCAGGTAAAATCCGTAATTTTCGAAGTATCTTAGATTGTAATAATTAGTATCTCGCTGAATTCGTGTTTGTTTTGCGAGTTCAGAACTGTATTTAGATATGTCCTGCGATAAACAGTTTTCGAGAAAATGAGTATCTTCCGAGGGACGTCAGGTAAAAATCGGGATTTTCGAAGTATTTCCGATTGTAATAATTAGTATCTCGCTGAATTCGTGTTTGTTTTGCGAGTTCAGAACTGTATTTAGATATGTCGTGCGATAAGTAGTTTTCGAGAAAATGAGTATCTTCCGAGGGAGGTCAGGTAAAAATCGTGATTTTCGAAGTATCTCCCATTGTAATAATTTGTATCTAGCTGAATTCGTGTTTGTTTTGCGAGTTCAGAACTGTATTTAGATTTGTCCTGCGATAATTAGTTTTCGAGAAAATGAGTATCTTCCGAGGGATTTCAGGTAAAAATCGTAATTTTCGAAGTATCTCCGATTGTAATAATTAGTATCTCGCTGAATTCGTGTTTGCTTTGCGAGTTCAGAACTGTATTTAGATATGTCGTGCGATAAATAGTTTTCGGGAAAATGAGTATCTTCCGAGGGAGGTCAGGTAAAAATCGGGATTTTCGAAGTATTTCCGATTGTAATAATTAGTATCTCGCTGAATTCGTGTTTGTTTTGCGAGTTCAGAACTGTATTTAGATATGTCGTGCGATAAGTAGTTTTCGAGAAAATGAGTATCTTCCGAGGGAGGTCAGGTAAAAATCGGGATTTTCGAAGTATCTCCGATTGTAATAATTTGTATCTAGCTGAATTCGTGTTTGTTTTGCGAGTTCAGAACTGTATTTAGATTTGTCCTGCGATAATTAGTTTTCGAGAAAATGAGTATCTTCCGAGGGATTTCAGGTAAAAATCGTAATTTTCGAAGTATCTCCGATTGTAATAATTAGTATCTCGCTGAATTCGTGTTTGTTTTGCGAGTTCAGAACTGTATTTAGATATGTCGTGCGATAAATAGTTTTCGGGAAAATGAGTATCTTCCGAGGGAGGTCAGGTAAAAATCGGGATTTTCGAAGTATTTCCGATTGTAATAATTAGTATCTCGCTGAATTCGTGTTTGTTTTGCGAGTTCAGAACTGTATTCAGATATGTCCTGCGATAAATAGTTTTCGAGAAAATGAGTATCTTTCGAGGGAGGTCAGGTAAAAATCGTGATTTTCGAAGTATCTCCCATTGTAATAATTTGTATCTAGCTGAATTCGTGTTTGTTTTGCGAGTTCAGAACTGTATTTAGATTTGTCCTGCGATAATTAGTTTTCGAGAAAATGAGTATCTTCCGAGGGATTTCAGGTAAAAATCGTAATTTTCGAAGTATCTCCGATTGTAATAATTAGTATCTCGCTGAATTCGTGTTTGTTTTGCGAGTTCAGAACTGCATTTAGATAAGTCCTGCGATAAATAGTTTTCGAGAAAATGAGTACCTTTCGAGGGAGGTCAGGTAAAAATCGTGATTTTCGAAGTATCTCCCATCGTAATAATTTGTATCTAGCTGAATTCGTGTTTGTTTTGCGAGTTCAGAACTGTATTTAGATTTGTCCTGCGATAATTAGTTTTCGAGAAAATGAGTATCTTCCGAGGGATTTCAGGTAAAATCCGTAATTTTCGAAGTATCTTAGATTGTAATAATTAGTATCTCGCTGAATTCGTGTTTGTTTTGCGAGTTCAGAACTGTATTTAGATATGTCCTGCGATAAGCAGTTTTCGAGAAAATGAGTATCTTCCGAGGGACGTCAGGTAAAAATCGGGATTTTCGAAGTATTTCCGATTGTAATAATTAGTATCTCGCTGAATTCGTGTTTGTTTTGCGAGTTCAGAACTGTATTTAGATATGTCGTGCGATAAGTAGTTTTCGAGAAAATGAGTATCTTCCGAGGGAGGTCAGGTAAAAATCGTGATTTTCGAAGTATCTCCCATTGTAATAATTTGTATCTAGCTGAATTCGTGTTTGTTTTGCGAGTTCAGAACTGTATTTAGATTTGTCCTGCGATAATTAGTTTTCGAGAAAATGAGTATCTTCCGAGGGATTTCAGGTAAAAATCGTAATTTTCGAAGTATCTCCGATTGTAATAATTAGTATCTCGCTGAATTCGTGTTTGTTTTGCGAGTTCAGAACTGTATTTAGATATGTCGTGCGATAAATAGTTTTCGGGAAAATGAGTATCTTCCGAGGGAGGTCAGGTAAAAATCGGGATTTTCGAAGTATTTCCGATTGTAATAATTAGTATCTCGCTGAATTCGTGTTTGTTTTGCGAGTTCAGAACTGTATTTAGATATGTCGTGCGATAAGTAGTTTTCGAGAAAATGAGTATCTTCCGAGGGAGGTCAGGTAAAAATCGGGATTTTCGAAGTATCTCCGATTGTAATAATTTGTATCTCGCTGAATTCGTGTTTGTTTTGCGAGTTCAGAACTGTATTTAGATATGTCCTGCGATAAATAGTTTTCGAGAAAATGAGTATCTTTCGAGGGAGGTCAGGTAAAAATCGTGATTTTCGAAGTATCTCCCATCGTAATAATTTGTATCTAGCTGAATTCGTGTTTGTTTTGCGAGTTCAGAACTGTATTTAGATTTGTCCTGCGATAATTAGTTTTCGAGAAAATGAGTATCTTCCGAGGGATTTCAGGTAAAATCCGTAATTTTCGAAGTATCTTAGATTGTAATAATTAGTACCTCGCTGAATTCGTGTTTGTTTTGCGAGTTCAGAACTGTATTTAGATATGTCGTGCGATAAATAGTTTTCGAGAAAATGGGTATCTTCCGAGGGATTTCAGGTAAAAATCGTAATTTTCGAAGTATCTCCGATTGTAATAATTTGTATCTCGCTGAATTAGTGTTTGTTTTGCGAGTTCCGAAGTGTATTTAGATATGTACTGCGGAAAGTAGTTTTCGAGAAAATGAGTATCTTCTGAGGGAGGTCAGGTAAAAATCGGGATTTTCGAAGTATTTCCGATTGTAATAACTAGTATCTCGCTGAATTCGTGTTTGTTTTGCGAGTTCAGAACTGTATTTAGATATGTACTGCGGTAAGTAGTTTTCGAGAAAATGAGTATCTTCTGAGGGGGTCAGGTAAAAATCGGGATTTTCGAAGTATTTCCGATTGTAATAATTAGTATCTCGCTGAATTCGTGTTTGTTTTGCGAGTTCAGAACTGTATTTAGATATGTCGTGCGATAATTAGTTTTCGAGAAAATGAGTATCTTCCGAGGGATTTCAGGTAAAAATCGTAATTTTCGAAGTATCTCCGATTGTAATAATTAGTATCTCGCTGAATTCGTGTTTGTTTTGCGAGTTCAGAACTGTATTTAGATATGTCGTGCGATAAATAGTTTTCGAGAAAATGAGTATCTTCCGAGGGAGGTCAGGTAAAAATCGGGATTTTAGAAGTATTTCCGATTGTAATGATTAGTATCTCGCTGAATTCGTGTTTGTTTTGCGAGTTCAGAACTGTATTTAGATATGTCGTGCGATAAGTAGTTTTCGAGAAAATGAGTATCTTCCGAGGGAGCTAAATACAGTTCTGAACTCGCAAAACAAACACGAATTCAGCGAGATACTAATTATTACAATCGGAAATACTTCGAAAATCCCGATTTTTACCTGACCTCCCTCGGAAGATACTCATTTTCTCGAAAACTTTTTATCGCAGGACATATCTAAATACAGTTCTGAACTCGCAAAACAAACACGAATTCAGCGAGATACAAATTATTACAATGGGATATACTTCGAAAATCATGATTTTTACCTGACCTCCCTCAGAAGATACTCATTTTCTCGAGAACTACTTATCGCAGGACAAATCTAAATACAGTTCAGAACTCGCAAAACAAACACGAATTCAGCTAGATACAAATTATTACAATGGGAGATACTTCGAAAATCACGAGTTTTACCTGACCTCCCTCGGAAGATACTCATTTTCTCGAAAACTACTTATCGCAGGACATATCTAAATACAGTTCTGAACTCGCAAAACAAACACGAATTCAGCGAGATACAAATTATTACAATCGGAGATACTTCGAAAATCCCGATTTTTACCTGAAATCCATTGGAAGATACTCATTTTCTCGAAAACTACTTATCACATTACATATCTAAATACAGTTCTGAACTCGCAAAACAAACACGAATTCGGCGGGATACAAATTATTATAATGGGAGATACTTCGAAAATCACGATTTTTACCTGTCCTCCATTGAAAGATACTAATTTTCTCGAAAACTACTTATCACACGACATATCTAAATACAGTTCTGAACTCGCAAAACAAACACGAATTCAGCGAGATACTAATTATTACAATCGGAAATACTTCGAAAATCCCGATTTTTACCTGACCTCCCTCGGAAGATACTCATTTTCTCGAAAACTGTTTATCGCAGGACATATCTAAATACAGTTCTGAACTCGCAAAACAAACCTAATTCAGCGAGATACAAATTATTACAATCGGAGATACTTCCAAAATTATGATTTTTACCTGAAATCCCTCGGAAGATACTCATTTTCTCGAAAACTACTTATCGCAGGACAAATCTAAATACAGTTCTGAACTCGCAAAACAAACACGAATTCAGCTAGATACAAATTATTACAATGGGAGATACTTCGAAAGTCGCGATTTTTACCTGACCTCCCTCGGAAGATACTCATTTTCTCGAAAACTATTTATCGCAGAACATATCTAAATACAGTTCTGAACTCGCAAAACAAACACGAATTCAGCGAGATACAAATTATTACAATCGGAGATACTTCGAAAATCCCGATTTTTACCTGACCTCCCTCGGAAGATACTTATTTTCTCGAAAACTACTTATCGCACGACATATCTAAATACAGTTCTGAATTTGCAAAACAAACACGAATTCAGCGAGATACTAATTATTACAATCGGAAATACTTCGAAAATCCCGATTTTTACCTGACCTCCCTCGGAAGATACTCATTTTCTCGAAAACTATTTATCGCAGGACATATCTAAGTACAGTTCTGAACTCGCAAAACAAACACGAATTCAGCGAGATGCTAATTATTACAATCGGAAATACTTCGAAAATCAGCGAGATATTAATTATTACAATCGGAGGTACTTCGAAAATCCCGATTTTTACATGACCTCCCTCAGAAGATACTCATTTTCTCGAAAACTAATTACCGCAGGACATATCTAAATACAGTTCGGAACTCGCAAAACAAACACTAATTCAGCGAGATACAAATTATTACAATCGGAAATACTTCGAAAATCCCGATTTTTACCTGAAATCCCTCCGAAGATACTCATTTTCTCGAAAACTACTTATCGGAGGACAAATCTAAATACAGTTCTGAACTCGCAAAACAAACACGAATTCAGCTAGATACAAATTATTACAATGGGAGATACTTCGAAAATCACGATTTTTACCTGACCTCCCTCGGAAGATACTCATTTTCTCGAAAACTATTTATCGCAGGACATATCTAAATACAGTTCTGAACTCGCAAAACAAACGCGAATTCAGCGAGATACAAATTATTTCAATCGGAGATACTTCGAAAATCCCGATTTTTACCTGACCTCCCTCGGAAGATACTCATTTTCTCGAAAACTACTTATCGCAGGACAAATCTAAATACAGTTCTGAACTCGCAAAACAAACACGAATTCAGCTAGATACAAATTATTACAATGGGAGATACTTCGAAAATCACGATTTTTACCTGACCTCCCTCGGAAGATACTCATTTTCTCGAAAACTATTTATCGCACGACATATCTAAATACAGTTCTGAACTCGCAAAACAAACACGAAATCAGCGACATACTAATTATTACAATCGGAAATACTTCGAAAATTACGATTTTTACCTGACCTCCCTCGGAAGATACTCATTTTCTCGAAAACTATTTATCGCAGGACATATCCAAATACAGTTCTGAACTCGCAAAACAAACACGAATTCAGCGAGATACTAATTATTACAATCGAAAATACTTCGAAAATCAGCGAGATATTAATTATTACAATCGGAGGTACTTCGAAAATCCCGATTTTTACCTGACCTCCCTCAGAAGATACTCATTTTCTCGAAAACCACTTACCGCAGGACATATCTAAATACAGTCCGGAACTCGCAAAACAAACACTAATTCAGCGAGATACTAATTATTACAATCGGAAATACTTCGAAAATCAGCGAGATATTAATTATTACAATCGGGGGTACTTCGAAAATCCCGATTTTTACCTGACCTCCCTCAGAAGATACTCATTTTCTCGAAAACTACTTATCGCAGGACATATCTAAATACAGTTCGGAACTCGCAAAACAAACACTAATTCAGCTAGATACAAATTATTAAAATGGGAGATACTTCGAAAATCCCGATTTTTACCTGACCTCCCTCGGAAGATACTCATTTTCTCGAAAACTACTTATCACAGGACATATCTAAATACAGTTCTGAACTCGCAAAACAAACACGAATTCGGCGGGATACAAATTATTACAATCGGAGATACTTCGAAAATCATGATTTTTACTTGTCCTCCATTGGAAGATACTCATTTTCTCGAAAACTACTTATCACAGGACATATCTAAATACAGTTCCGAACTCGCAAAACAAACTCGAATTCAGCGAGATAAAAATTATTTCAATCGGAGATACTTCGAAAATCCACATTTTTACCTGACCTCCCTCGGAAGATACTCATTTTCTCGAAAACTGCTTATCGCAGGACAAATCTAAATACAGTTCTGAACTCGCAAAACAAACACGAATTCAGCTAGATACAAATTATTACAATGGGAGATACTTCGAAAATCACGATTTTTACCTGACCTTCCTCGGAAGATACTCATTTTCTCGAAAACTATTTATCGCACGACATATCTAAATACAGTTCTGAACTCGCAAAACAAACACGAATTCAGCGAGATACTAATTATTACAATCGGAAATACTTCAAAAATCAGCGAGATATTAATTATTACAATCGGGGGTACTTCGAAAATCCCGATTTTTACCTGACCTCCCTCAGAAGATACTCATTTTCTTGAAAACTACTTACCGCAGGACATATCTAAATACAGTTCGGAACTCCCAAAACAAACACTAATTCAGCGAGATACAAATTATTACAATCGGAGATACTTCGAAAATTACGATTTTTACCTGAAATCCCTCCGAAGATACTCATTTTCTCGAAAACTACTTATCGCAGGACAAATCTAAATACAGTTCTGAACTCGCAAAACAAACACGAATTCAGCTAGATACAAATTATTACAATGGGATATACTTCGAAAATCACGATTTTTACCTGACCTCCCTCCTAAGATACTCATTTTCTCGAAAACTATTTATCGCAGGACATATCTAAATACAGTTCTGAACTCGCAAAACAAACACGAATCCAGCGATATACAAATTATTACCATCGGAGATACTTCGAAAATCCCGATTTTTACCTGACCTCCCTCGGAAAATACTCATTTTCTCGAAAACTACTTATCGCACGACATATCTAAATACAGTTCTGAACTCGCAAAACAAACACGAATTCAGCGAGATACTAATTATTACAATCGGAAATACTTCGAAAATCCCGATTTTTACCTGACCTCCCTCGGAAGATACTCATTTTCTCGAAAACTGTTTATCGCAGGACATATCTAAATACAGTTCTGAACTCGCAAAACAAACACGAATTCAGCTAGATACAAATTATTACAATGGGATATACTTCGAAAATCATGATTTTTACCTGACCTATCTCAGAAGATACTCATTTTCTCGAAAACTACTTATCGCAGGACAAATCTAAATACAGTTCAGAACTCGCAAAACAAACACGAATTCAGCTAGATACAAATTATTACAATGGGAGATACTTCGAAAATCACGAGTTTTACCTGACCTCCCTCGGAAGATACTCATTTTCTCGAAAACTACTTATCGCAGGACATATCTAAATACAGTTCTGAACTCGCAAAACAAACACGAATTCAGCGAGATACAAATTATTACAATCGGAGATACTTCGAAAATCCCGATTTTTACCTGAAATCCATTGGAAGATACTCATTTTCTCGAAAACTACTTATCACAGGACATATCTAAATACAGTTCTGAACTCGCAAAACAAACACGAATTCGGCGGGATACAAATTATTATAATGGGAGATACTTCGAAAATCACGATTTTTACCTGTCCTCCATTGAAAGATACTAATTTTCTCGAAAACTACTTATCACAGGACATATCTAAATACAGTTCCGAACTCGGAAAACAAACACGAATTCAGCGAGAAAAAAATTATTTCAATCGGAGATACTTCGAAAATTCACATTTTTACCTGACCTCCCTCGGAAGATACTCATTTTCTCGAAAACTACTTAGCGCAGGACATATCTAAATACAGTTCGGAACTCGCAAAACAAACCTAATTCAGCGAGATACAAATTATTACAATCGGAGATACTTCC
>CAUJBT010000098.1:0-44252 GCA_963082735.1 Pocota personata
CGCCGTCTTCAGAGACAATCATTTGGACGAAGCTGGAAGGTGATCTTGGGAGCCACCGATTCTACATAGTAGAACCAGACCCGGAGAAGAATTCTCAAGACTACATCGTGGGAAAGACGTTGGTCGAACCAAAGAACACCATGGTTCCAGTGAGAGTTTTGAACGCAAGACCACACACTGTCAAACTAAGGCGAGGGGAGGTGACTGGAAAATGCACGCCGATTACCGCCGTCGCAACAATATCTGAACGTGGTCCTCCAAAACCTCTCCCATCACCTTGGACAGCGGAAACGAGGGAGACGATTCTCCAGTCCAGTGAGCTGAATCAGGAGCAGCGAACTATGGCAGAGAATCTTATCAATGAGTACGCTGATGTATTTGCCTCACAGGACGGAGAATACGGCCGAACACACCTGGTACAACATCGAATAGACACTGGTGATACTAGACCAATTCGTCAGCCTGCTAGGCGCCTTCCATTGGCAAAGCAGACAGAAGTTGCAGAGATGGTGTCGGCAATGGAGAAAGAAGGTCTGATTGAAAGTTCCAAAAGTCCGTGGGCATCACCGGTTGTACTGGTTAAGAAGAAAGATGGCAGCACGCGGTTCTGCGTGGACTATCGGCAGCTCAATTACGTCACCAAGAAAGACAGCTACCCTCTGCCACGGATTGACGACACGCTAGACACACTATCAGGAGCCCGATGGTTTTCCACTCTCGACTTGAAGAGTGGCTACTGGCAGGTACAGATCCATCCAGAAGACCGGGAGAAAACCGCCTTCACCGCAGGAAATGGGCTATGGCAATTCACGGTAATGCCATTCGGGCTGTGCAATGCTCCGGCGACTTTCGAGCGATTGATGGAATGTGTCCTGCAAGGGTTAACATGGAAAACCTGTTTGGTATACTTGGATGATGTCATCGTCGTAGGAAAATCGTTTGCGCAACACCGAGACAATCTAAGGGATGTGTTTCAAAGGCTTCGAAGTGCCCACCTGAAGCTCAACCCCAAGAAGTGCGCCCTGTTTAGAGCGGAAGTCAAGTACTTGGGGCACATAATTTCAGCGAAAGGAGTGAGAACCGATCCAGAGAAGGTCGAAGCGGTGAAAAACTGGCCAGTCCCCAAGGATAAACACCAACTAAGGAGCTTCCTGGGCCTAGCCACCTACTACAGACGGTTCGTGAAGGATTTTGCCGGGATCGCAAAGAACCTGCACCAGTTGACGGAAAAGGGAAAACAATTCAAATGGACAATTGAGTGCGAGAAGAGCTTCAAGGCACTTAAACAACGGCTATGCGATGCCCCGATACTGGCTTACCCCACTCCCGGGGAAACGTTCATTGTGGATGCAGATGCTAGTAATGTTGGGGTAGGAGCCGTACTCTCCCAGGTGCATGACGGCCAAGAGAAGGTGGTTGCGTACTTCAGCAAGGTGCTCTCTAAGCCAGAAAGGAACTACTGCGTGACAAGGAGAGAACTTCTAGCTTTGATCTTGGCTACGAAGCATTTTCACAAATACCTCTACGGGAGGAAGTTCGTTCTTCGCACAGACCATGCAGCCTTAAAATGGCTATTACAGTTCAAGAGTCCTGAGGGTCAGGTCGCAAGATGGATCGAAAGGCTGCAAATCTACGACTACGAAATACAGCATCGTAAAGGAAAACTCCACTCTAATGCGGATGCACTGTCCCGGAGACCATGCAGAACGGATTGTAAACATTGTGCGCGTCAGGAAGAACGGGAGCTGGTTTCCATCCAAAGAATGAGAGCCGAACCTATCGCCGGCTGGAGCGTAGATGAGATCCGGAACGCTCAGAAGGAAGACCCGGATATCGAGCCGATTCTGGCCTGGAAGGAGAACATGGAGAAACCGGATCATCAGGACATCTCTCACAGAAGCCCGACCTTAAAGGCATATTTTGCGCAGTGGGACTCCCTCCATGTCCAAGAAGGTGTTCTGAGAAGAAAATGGGAATCCTCCGACGGAAAGTCGTTTGTAATGCAGCTTGTAGTACCGCGGACGAGGGTCAAGGAGGTGTTACAGGAAATGCATGGCGGGGCGTCCGGAGGCCACTTGGGAGTGAATAAGACGCTAGAAAAGGTACGAGAACGTTTTTATTGGTTAAAAGCGAAGGAAGATATCGAAGACTGGTGCAGAGAATGCGACGTGTGTGCAGCTAGTAAGGGTCCGAGAACCAAAACTCGAGGTAAGATGCACCAATACAACGTGGGAGCACCTTTCGAACGAATCGCCATTGACATCGCAGGGCCCTTTCCGGAAACCGACAATGGTAATCGGTATATACTCGTAGTGATGGACTACTTCAGTAAGTGGCCGGAAGCGTTTCCGATCCCTAACCAGGAAGCCAGAACCGTGGCGGAGCAGATCGTCTACAATTGGGTTAGCAGATTCGGTGTGCCCTTGGAATTGCATTCTGACCAAGGGAGGAACTTCGAGTCAAGAATCTTCCAAGAGATGTGTCAACTACTCGGAATCAAAAAGACAAGGACAACCCCGCTTCATCCACAGTCGGACGGTATGGTGGAGCGTTTCAATAGGACTTTGGACGAACATCTCTCGAAGGTCGTAGGTGACTACCAACGGGATTGGGACCGGCAGATTCCCTTGTTTTTGATGGCCTATAGAAGTGCCGTGCATAGCACTACTCGACATACGCCGTTCGAAATCTTATTTGGTGGAATAGCTCGTTTACCCAGTGAGGTGAAATTTGGATCTCCTACCAATGAGCCCAGAAATGAAGAAGAGTACGTGGCGGACCTTAGGGAAAGGCTTAGGGACATACACCAAAGGACCAGAAGCCAGATTAAGATAACGAGCGACCGCATGAAGACCAGGTATGATGCCAAGGCAACAACGTCAGGATTCCAGGAAGGAGATCTAGTGTGGCTGTATAATCCCCATCGCCAAAAGGGGAAATCACCTAAATTGCAGCGGAACTGGGAGGGTCCATACAGAATAGTAACCCGCATCAACGATGTTGTCTACCGCATCCAGCGAGGACAAAGGGCCAAAATGAAAGTGGTTCATGTGGACCGACTGAGTCGATACAATGGTCGAAGTGAGGACGCACTTGTTCGGGACGAACAAGTCTAAGAGGGGGGCAGTGTAGCATAATAATAACTACGCTCCTATGTCTATGCAGCAAATTCCGAAGTGACTTTCCATTCTGGCAGAATTTTGGTTCGAACTGTCCTTTCATTCGAGGTTCGTGTCTGGGACGAAGTCTCCACAGCTCATGTCAACGAAAGAGACGAATAATATTAGGGATAAAAGGGAATTATAACTGCAAGAATTATTTCTCTTGTTCCAGTGGTCGAAGAATTTGCTAGAAGTTTCTGGCTATCAGAAACTTCTGCTATATAAGGACAGATGGCGATCAAAAAAAAGACAGTGATTTTTAAACTGTGGCGAAGAGATTAGAAAAGTGATAATAGGCGAAGTTGTAATTTTGTGATAAATTGAAAGTTGAGAGTGAACAAGAAAAAGTAATTAGTTTGGATTTGTAAATTAAGTAATTGAAAGGAGATAAAGTGATTTGAGAGGAAAGAGACCTTGTAAGAAAAGAATTTGCGAAGAATAGTATAGTGTGAACTTGAATTGTTCTATAGAGTAGAAAATAAAGAAATAAATTTCACAGAATATCGTTTTATCTACTCGAGCCGTAGCCTGCATATTACAATATCGTGCTCTAGTAAATTTATTTTCGAAAGCAAAATGTTATCTTTAATTTTAATAACTTGATTCTTAAGGGTTGAAATGTATACATATAGTTGTAAAAGATATTTAGTCTCATCAGTTTCCTGAAGTAACTTATTTGTTAAAACTGTGGAATTACTGAAAAATTCATTTACTTTCGACTCTGCCTCATGAATGTGTTTTTTTAATAGTATCAAAATTCTCAATAATATTATTATTAGTTACCTGTTTTAGATTTGCTTTAGAGTTTTCAATGTAAGCATATATTTGCTCGGCATCATCACTATCCATGGTGCCTGACAAAAATTGCATTCCCTTACCCAAAAGATTAATTAAACCTCTCTTGTATCGTTTTGTACCTAACTAATTCGTAAAGCTAAAAAGTTATTGTTTCACGCCTTCCCTTTCAATAAATCTGATTTCAATACTCGAGCGCTTCATTTTGAAGGTAGCAAAGTTGGTTTCTAAGTTATCTAGTGTCTCTAAGTATTTTGTTAAGTTTACTTTGTGAAAAAATTTATCGTAATAATCAACGATGCGCTTTTTCTTTAATCTAACTATTGTGTACCCATTGTCGTTATGTATTGGCGTATTTTCGATTTGTTGTCCGTTCATTTGGAGTATTTGCATTGCCAGTAGTACTACTATTAGTATTGTTGTCATTATGCCTGCAATTATAATTTTGGAATTTATATTTTCGTTTAACTTGCGATTTATATATTTTCTTAGCTTTGTTTGTATTAGACATTAGATAATTACCTTCTACTCTCCAGTTGCTAATCTTTTTATACTTAGGATCCGCCTTTCCTACTCTATAATTTTTTACGAATTCATTTTCGAATTTATCCTCAATCTCCCTATTTTGATTAATGATATTCGTCTTCCTACTTTTCCTTTCTTTTAAAGTTCAGGGATCTTTCTGATTTTACTTTTAAAGTTTTTCGAAGCTTTTTCTTAAAAATTATTTTAGTGGTAAATAATTCTCTTTCAGAAATTTCCAAAATTATTTGATTCTTGAAAATATTAATAGGTTTTTCGGTAATTGAAATTGAATCAGTACTGTCAGATTCCGCACTGTGTACTGTGTCAATGTCGTCATCAAATAACTCGTTTAGGTTTATCAATACTTCGGAATTCTCTGATTTTTCGTGCCTAATTCTACTGAGTCCATCGGCAATGACGTTTTCTTTACCTTTAATGTATACTATATCAAAGTCAAACTCGTTAAGTTTGATCCTCCATCTTTGAAGCTTACAGTTCGGTTCTTTCGAATTATTTGACCAGACAAGGGGGCGATGATCGGTTTTTATTGTAAACCTGCGGCCAAAAAGGTAAGGCCTAAAATATTTTGTAGACCAAACTATCGTCAGTAATTCTTTCTCAATAGTACTGTACCTACGTTCATGACCATTCAATGAGCTACTCGCATAACAGACGGCCTTATTACCTTGCATAAGGACTGCGCCTAGCGCAAAATTACTAGCATCCGTGATCAAAGTAAATGCTTTAGTAAAATCTGGGTGAATAAGAATAGGGTCACTTTTAATCAATTGTTTTAATTTTTCGAATGATTCTATATAGTCTTGGTCTCTAACATTTATTTTTGAATTTTTCTTTGGATGTTTAGTGAGGTGATAGGCAATTTTAGAATAGTCTCTAATGAAGCGCCTATAGTATCCTGTGATTCTTAAAAAAGATTTTATTTCTTTTTGGTTTTTTGACAATTTGATTTTGTCTATAACTTCAACTTTTTTGGGATTGGGTTTTATTCCCTGTGGCGTTACTACGTGGCCCAAAAATTCAGTTTCCTTTTTCACGAATTGGCATTTTTCTACTTGAATTTTAAGGTTGGCTTTATCTAAACGTTTCAGTATTATATTTAGCGACTCCAAATGTTCTTCTATACTCGTAGAAAATATAAGGATATCATCTAAATACACAAGACATATTTTTCCAATATATTCTTTTAATATAATGTAGCATAATAATAACTACGCTCCTATGTCTATGCAGCAAATTCCGAAGTGACTTTCCATTCTGGCAGAATTTTGGTTCAAACTGTCCTTTCATTCGAGGTTCGTGTCTGGGACGAAGTCTCCACAGCTCATGTCAACGAAAGAGACGAATAATATCAGGGATAAAAGGAAATTAAAACTGCAAGAATTATTTCTCTTGTTCCAGTGGTCGAAGAATTTGCTAGAAGTTTCTGGCTATCAGAAACTTCTGCTATATAAGGACAGATGGCGATCAAAAAAAGTGACAGTTGGTTTTAGAACCGTGGCGAAGAGATTGGAAAAGTGATAATGGGCGAAGTTGTAATTTGGTGATAAATTGAAAGTTGAGAGTAAACAAGAAAAAGTAATTAGTTTGGATTTGTGAATTAAGTAATTGAAAAGAGATAAAGTGATTTGAGAGGAAAGAGACCTTGTAAGAAAAGAATTGCGAAGAATAGTGTGAACCTGAATTGTTCTATAGACTCGAAAATAAAGAAATAATTTCACAGAATAATTGTTTTATCTACTCGAGCCGTAGCTTGCATATTACATTGGTGTCAGAAGTGGGATAAAACTTATTCTGTGAATAACTATTTCCGTGGTGTGAAATTGCACAATTAAAAAAAAAAAAAAAAAAAAAAACGATTTCTGTGTTGAGTTAATTAGTTGCGCAAAATGGGTCGCAAATTGGGAAAACTAACTATAACTCAACTAAAGGCAGAACTCAGTAAGCGGAACCTCGACACAACTGGGGGAAAAGATGCCCTACTGATTCGTTTGGAAGAAGCAGTAACGCAGGAAGGTGAAAATCCGCATGACGTAGAGTTTGACGTGGGAGAGGAACCAGCAAGTACAGTAGCCGACCCGGATATAACAAGTCTGCTCCTGCAACTTAAGTCAGTCATGGACGAACAAAGGAAAACAATGGAAGACCAAAAGAAGTCTCTGGAAATTAAGCTCGATGACCAAAAGAAAGCAATAGACGACCAAAAGAACTCTCTAGAACTTAAGCTGGACGAACAAAAGAAAGCAATGGACGAACAAAAGAAAGCAATGGACGAACAAAAGAAAGCAATGGACGACCAGAGGAATTCTCTAGAAGTTAAGCTGGACGAACAAAAGAATTCTCTTGATGCTCTGGAAAGCAAACTTGATGAGCAAAACAGGAACTTGGAATCTAAATTCGAAGCGATTGAAGAGAAAATCGAGAAGGTCGAGACGCAACTCGAAAAAGTCGAAACTAGATTCGATGAAAATTTTGAGAAACATGAAACTCAGTTCGGGAAGATAGAGACTCAGTTCGAAAAAGTAGAAAAGCAAGTCGAAAATCTTACTAAGGAACTCAGCAACGTGAAGAGACAGAAAGCACGGGAATATTCCACTGACGGTCTGAGAAGAAAGGAGATGCAGCCTCCTATCTTCGATGGTCAAACATCATGGCCAATTTATAAGAGGCAATTCGAAGCGGCCGCAATGACCAATAGCTGGGACGATGAAGAGAAGTCTATTGCACTCACACTTGCACTGAGGGGTCCAGCTGCGGAGCTCTTGCAGACCATCCCGGAAGATAAACAGCAGAACTACGACTCTCTGGTTCAGGCTATCGAGATGCGGTTTGGGGATGAACACATGCAGCAGGTGTACAGGGTTCAGCTGCGTAGTCGAGTCCAGAAAAGGGGGGAAACGCTCCAACAGTTGCAGGCGGATATAGAGCGACTAGCCCATCTTTCATACCCTAAAGCCGGTGAGGAGCTTATCAACGAAATGGCGGTGGAAGCTTTTATTCAGGCCATAGAGGACAGACAACTGCAAATGGCTGTAAGGATGGCTGAAAAGCGAACACTCCCCGAGGCATTGGCATTCGCTTTGTCAATGAAGGCTGCGGACCAAGCATACCAGGGAATACACCGTGTCAGGGAAATGTCCGTCGTGGAATGCTCATGCCAGAGAACAGCCGTCAAAGCTCGCGGAAGTCAAATCCGTTGCTGGAATTGCAACCAAACCGGACACCTACAACGGCAGTGCAGAAGTGCACCTAGACGAGGAAATTGTCCACATTGCGGAAGTAGGAGAAGCAGAGAGGAAGCATCCTGTCGGTCAGACTTCCCAAAACCAGCAGTCGGGAGATGCGTAAGGACCAACTTCGCGGGGCAGAAGTTGGTTACTGGAATCGAGGCCCCCAGGACCACCATTCAAGTTTCGCAAACCAAACGGGGTACCAAGAGCCTGACAGTGGAGGCATTAATCAACAAGAAGAAGTGCGTAGCCACCATCGACACAGGTGCCACTGCCTCCATTGTAAGAAGAGATATCGTCAGAAGCTCATGGCTGCACAACACCAACAGCTACTGCCTGACGACTGCAACAGGGGAAATGGCGAAGGTGTTTGGAGAAGTTCGTCTTACGATTACTCTGGCAGGACTGACGTTCTCCCATGCGTTTCTGGTGGCAGATATATGCGACGAGTGCATCATCGGAATAGACTTCATGAAAGCAAATGAAGTAATCTTGGACATCGGGATGCAAGTACTGAGGTATCGAAATGTGGAGATTCCGATGGTGTACGGAAACGAGAATGCCGTAACTCTCAGGACAGTCATAAGCAAAGACGAAGTTTTGCCGCCGTCTTCAGAGACAATAATTTGGACGAAGCTGGAAGGTGATCTTGGGAGCCACCGATTCTACATAGTAGAACCAGACCCGGAGAAGAAGTCTCAAGACTACATCGTGGGAAAGACGTTAGTCGAACCAAAGAACACCATGGTTCCAGTGAGGGTTTTGAACGCAAGACCACACACTGTCAAACTAAGGCGAGGGGAGGTGACTGGAAAATGCACGCCAATTACTGCCGTCGCAACAATATCTGAACGTGATGCTCCAAAACCTCTCTCATCACCTTGGACAGCGGAAACGAGAGAGACGATTCTCCAGTCCAGTGAGCTGAATCAGGAGCAGCGAACTATGGCAGAGAATCTTATCAATGAGTACGCTGATGTATTTGCCTCACAGGACGGAGAATACGGCCGAACACACCTGGTACAACATCGAATAGACACTGGTGATACTAGACCAATTCGTCAGCCTGCTAGGCGCCTTCCATTGGCAAAGCAGACAGAAGTTGCAGAGATGGTGTCGGCAATGGAGAAAGAAGGTCTGATTGAAAGTTCCAAAAGTCCGTGGGCATCACCGGTTGTACTGGTTAAGAAGAAAGATGGCAGCACGCGGTTCTGCGTGGACTATCGGCAGCTCAATTACGTCACCAAGAAAGACAGCTATCCTCTGCCACGGATTGACGACACGCTAGACACACTATCAGGAGCCCGATGGTTTTCCACTCTCGACTTGAAGAGTGGCTACTGGCAGGTACAGATCCATCCAGAAGACCGGGAGAAAACCGCCTTCACCGCAGGAAATGGGCTATGGCAATTCACGGTAATGCCATTCGGGCTGTGCAATGCTCCGGCGACTTTCGAGCGATTGATGGAATGTGTCCTGCAAGGGTTAACATGGAAAACCTGTTTGGTATACTTGGATGATGTCATCGTCGTAGGAAAAACGTTTGCGCAACACCGAGACAATCTAAGGGATGTGTTTCAAAGGCTTCGAAGTGCCCACCTGAAGCTCAACCCCAAGAAGTGCGCCCTGTTTAGAGCGGAAGTCAAGTACCTGGGACACATAATTTCAGCGAAAGGAGTGAGAACCGATCCGGAGAAGGTCGAAGCGGTGAAAAACTGGCCAGTCCCCAAAGACAAACACCAACTAAGGAGTTTCCTGGGCCTAGCCACCTACTACAGACGGTTCGTGAAGGATTTTGCCGGGATCGCAAAGAACCTGCACCAGTTGACGGAAAAGGGAAAACAATTCAAATGGTCAATTGAGTGCGAGAAGAGCTTCAAGGCACTTAAACAAAGGCTATGCGATGCCCCGATACTAGCTTACCCCATTCCCGGGGAAACGTTCGTTGTGGATGCAGATGCTAGTAATGTCGGGGTAGGAGCCGTACTCTCCCAGGTGCATGACGGCCAAGAGAAGGTGGTTGCGTACTTCAGCAAGGTGCTCTCTAAGCCAGAAAGGAACTACTGCGTGACAAGGAGAGAACTTCTAGCTTTGATCTTGGCTACGAAGCATTTTCACAAATACCTCTACGGGAGGAAGTTCGTTCTTCGCACAGACCATGTAGCCTTAAAATGGCTATTACAGTTCAAGAGTCCTGAGGGTCAGGTCGCAAGATGGATCGAAAGGCTGCAAATCTACGACTACGAAATACAGCATCGTAAAGGAAAACTCCACTCTAATGCGGATGCACTGTCCCGGAGACCATGCAGAACGGATTGTAAACATTGTGCGCGTCAGGAAGAACGGGAGCTGGTTTCCATCCAAAGAATGAGAGTCGAACCTATCGCCGGCTGGAGCATAGATGAGATCCGGAACGCTCAGAAGGAAGACCCGGATATCGAGCCGATTCTGGCCTGGAAGGAGAACATGGAGAAACCGGATCATCAGGACATCTCTCACAGAAGCCCGACCTTAAAGGCATATTTTGCGCAGTGGGACTCCCTCCATGTCCAAGAAGATGTTCTGAGAAGAAAATGGGAATCCTCCGACGGAAAGTCGTTTGTAATGCAGCTTGTCGTACCGCGGACGAGGGTCAAGGAGGTGTTACAGGAAATGCATGGCGGGGCGACCGGAGGCCACTTGGGAGTGAATAAGACGCTAGAAAAGGTACGAGAACGTTTTTATTGGTTAAAAGCGAAGGAAGATATCGAAGACTGGTGCAGAAAATGCGACGTGTGTGCAGCTAGCAAGGGTCCGAGAATCAAAACTCGAGGTAAGATGCACCAATACAACGTGGGAGCACCTTTCGAACGAATCGCCATTGACATCGCAGGGCCCTTTCCGGAAACCGACAATGGTAATCGGTATATACTCGTAGTGATGGACTACTTCAGTAAGTGGCCGGAAGCGTTTCCGATCCCTAACCAGGAAGCCAGAACCGTGGCGGAGCAGATCGTCTACAATTGGGTTAGCAGATTCGGTGTGCCCTTGGAATTGCATTCTGACCAAGGGCGGAACTTCGAGTCAAGAATCTTCCAAGAGATGTGTCAACTACTCGGAATCAAAAAGACAAGGACAACCCCGCTTCATCCACAGTCGGACGGTATGGTGGAGCGTTTCAATAGGACTTTGGACGAACATCTCTCGAAGGTCGTAGGTGACTACCAACGGGATTGGGACCGGCAGATTCCCTTGTTTTTGATGGCCTATAGAAGTGCCGTGCATAGCACTACTCGACATACGCCGTTCGAAATCTTATTTGGTGGAATAGCTCGTTTACCCAGTGAGGTGAAATTTGGATCTCCTACCAATGAGCCCAGAAATGAAGAAGAGTACGTGGCGGACCTTAGGGAAAGGCTTAGGGACATACACCAAAGGACCAGAAGCCAGATTAAGATGACGAGCGACCGCATGAAGACCAGGTATGATGCCAAGGCAACAACGTCAGGATTCCAGGAAGGAGATCTGGTGTGGCTGTATAATCCCCATCGCCAAAAGGGGAAATCACCTAAATTACAGCGGAACTGGGAAGGTCCCTACAGAATAGTAACCCGCATCAACGATGTTGTCTACCGCATCCAGCGAGGACCGAGGGCCAAAATGAAAGTGGTTCATGTGGACCGACTGAGTCGATACAATGGCCGAAATGAGGATGCACTTGTTCGGGACGAACACGTCTAAGAGGGGGGCAGTGTAGCATAATAATAACTACGCTCCTATGTCTATGCAGCAAATTCCGAAGTGACTTTCCATTCTGGCAGAATTTTGGTTCAAACTGTCCTTTCATTCGAGGTTCGTGTCTGGGACGAAGTCTCCACAGCTCATGTCAACGAAAGAGACGAATAATATCAGGGATAAAAGGAAATTAAAACTGCAAGAATTATTTCTCTTGTTCCAGTGGTCGAAGAATTTGCTAGAAGTTTCTGGCTATCAGAAACTTCTGCTATATAAGGACAGATGGCGATCAAAAAAAGTGACAGTTGGTTTTAGAACCGTGGCGAAGAGATTGGAAAAGTGATAATGGGCGAAGTTGTAATTTGGTGATAAATTGAAAGTTGAGAGTAAACAAGAAAAAGTAATTAGTTTGGATTTGTGAATTAAGTAATTGAAAAGAGATAAAGTGATTTGAGAGGAAAGAGACCTTGTAAGAGAAGAATTGCGAAGAATAGTGTGAACCTGAATTGTTCTATAGACTCGAAAATAAAGAAATAATTTCACAGAATAATTGTTTTATCTACTCGAGCCGTAGCTTGCATATTACAATAATGTTAATAAGTCTTTGGAAAGTTGCTGGCGCGTTACGTAAACCAAATGGCATACGAAGAAACTCGTAGTGGCCATTCGCCGTTGAAAATGCGGTTTTATGTACATCTTCAGGGTGCATCTCAATCTGATGAAAGCAATTCGCCAGGTCTAACGTTGTAAAATAATTGCACCTTCCCAATTTGTCAAATATATCATCTATATTTGGAATTGGGAATCGGTCTTCTATTGTGATATCATTTAATTTTTTATAGTCAATAACTATCCCCCAATTAGGAGAGTTTGAATTGACAGACTTTTTAGGGACAATCCAGATCGGACTGTTGTATGGACTACTTGATTCCCTAATTATACCCTGTTCGAGCATTCCTGCAATTTGCCTATTTACCTCATTTTTGTGAACCTCTGGATATCTATATAATTTTGAAAATACTGGTATGTCATGTTTGGTCACTATTCGGTGTTTTATTTCATTAGTAAACGACAGGTTTTTCCCGTTGTAAAATATATTTCGGTACTTTCTTAGGACCGTATGTAATGAATTTCATTCATGATTACTCAAATGATTGGAACAAGTCAGTTCCGGTATGATATTAGTATTAATTTCATTATTCAAAATGTCTATGGTATTTTCTTTACAACCGCGTGCTAATTGGTCATACGCTTCTTCCTCTTTACAAAGATATAGTGTGAGAGTAGCATTCTTCGTTATCAGTTTCCTATTTGGATAGTCTATTATGCAATCGAAGTCTCTTAAAATATTATTTCCAATCAAACCGTCAAATTCACTGTTAAAATTATACTCTAAAAATTCGCAGAAATAATTCTTAATTTCGAATTCCTTAAAAATTGGGAATTTACAAATTTTATTGATAATAAATTCTCTTCCCAAAGCTTTTGCTAATACATGTACATCATCTTTCCATTTAGGGTGGCAAATGTTCTGATTAATTATGCTGAATTCTGCCCCAGTGTCTACAATAAAATAAAGTGTTTTTACGCTATTCTCTATTCTTCTATAGGGTAATTGTTTGCCCCGTTTGCAGAAAAATTTGCATTTGAGCTACCAATTTCCATTGGTTCTTGCCCGAATTGATTTCCTTGATATCGCATATTATTTGAATTTCTGATACGATTTGACTCTTGTCTAGTCCTACCTGAATAATTAAAATTTTGGTTATTCCTTTGAGAACTTCCGCCGTTGTGATTATTTCTATTGAAATTATAGTTTCTACTAAAATCGTTACCATTGCTATTTCTATTCAATCTGTGGTTAGAAGTTCTTTGATCATTACCGTTTCTATTATAGTTTTCCCTGTTATTAGAGTTATCGATCTGATTCCAATGATTGTTCCTCCTAAAATTATCACTAAAATTAGGTATTGGGCGGTTTTGGCTATTATTATTTGTACTTTTGTAAAAATTTCTTGTAGGCCCATATAGCGTGTAGCTTTGATGACGTGCTTCGAGGATTATTTTATAAGCTTCCTCTAAGGTAGAGGGATTTCTATCGAAAATCATTGTCTTTGTTGGTTCTGGTAAATTTTCCTTAAAGATAAGAAGAGCAATTCTGTTAACTTCTACTGTACTATACGTATCGTCATTATGTACCAAAATTCTATTATTAAGTTTGTTCACTAGTTTATTTATTTGAAAATAATAATTTAATAATTTAATTGTGGAGTGTACACAACATAATTTTAATTTATCCATGATTCTAAAGCTATCTTCTCTCTCCCCAAAATTATTTAATAACATTTCCTTAATTTGCTCCCAAGATTCTGCTAACCCATGTTTGTGTAAAATTTCTCTAGTACGACTTGTACACTTATTTCTAACACAGCTCATTCAAATTCTTTTATTATTTGGATCAAAACTTTCAACAGTTGGTTAGATATTATCTATCTGATTGATAAAATCTGGCAGCTGATTAGGATCAGAGCCATCAAAAGCTTCTATATTTTTAACACAATTTATTACAAGGTTAAAATGGTTAATTAATTGTTGTTCCATTATGCTCAATATAAAATGTACAATATATCCTAAATTAAAGTTATGTGCAGAATGAAATATATGTATGTTTTCTACTTCTATGTCACCAGATTATGATGTGCTGTGATTTAAGCGGCAGGGATGTTGATGATGTTGGTAATAGTTGCTGTTAACTAGATGTCTGCTGTAATTTTCCGTCGATTTATCTTCCTTTGTTGGTTAAAATTCTTTCTTTATCGTATGCACAGTTGAAAGGACATATTCGGACACTTTTTCCTTTATTTTTATTTTTTTTTAATTAGTGTAAATTTTTTTTTCCTTAGTAGATTTAGTATTGGTAGTAAGCACTAATTTTCCTTTTTTTTTTTTTTTTTGTTAAAACTTTGGTGTGGAGTCTACGGATTTTTCTTTCACTTGGTTATATTTGGCAGTAAAATTGTTTCGTTTTTGAAAATTTGAGTCTCTTTCTATTTCTTATTTTCTTTTTTTTTTCTTTCACTTGTAGCTTGATATGGAGTACAAAAAATAATTTTCCACTTGTTTTATTCGGCACTAAAAACTGTTTCGTTTTCACTCTTTTTATTTATTAAAGAACGACCAATAACAACAAATTTCACTTTTGTTAATTAACTTGTATGAACGATTAAAATTTTTCTCGTCGCCAGTTAAACAAGAGGTATTTTCGAGTGGATTGCCGGCTAGAGACTATCGAATCAAAACCACAGAAAAAAGACAATGCAACGCTCACACGCTGCTCCAGCCGAAAATTGCAGAGTTGCATTATCATTTCCTGGGAAGAGATAAGCAGCCAATGGACGCGCAAAAAACAGACATGCAAGCGAAACTAGACACATGAAAAGATAGGCAAAGCATCAACGGGTAATCTTAACCATTGGAATGCTTGTCGTATCGTATTCGCACGTCCGATGCTCACCCACGTCCATTTCAGCGGTCCGTATGTGACTATATTCGCATCGTCTAATACTCATTTAATAACTGATAATAAAACTATAAAAGAAAGAAATGGTGACAATTATCACTTTTATATTGAAGATTCTTTTGAAAATGTAAAATTTGATCCCAAATATAAACCAGAAATAATTGGAAAATTGAATTAAAAGATATGAATATCTTAAAAGATTTATCAGTTGATCTAAAAATAGCGGAAGTAAATGCTCATAAAAATTTTTCAGATTTTGTTAAAACTCCTGAAGTTAGTATCTCTTCAGCAATGTTTATTTTAGTATTAATGTCCATTATTGTATTGTATTGTTTTAGAAACAGATTGAAATATGCTTGTAACGTAAAGAAAGTCAGACGATATCAAGCAAATAGCAGATCAAGAAGCATGGGAAATAGTATATT
Source organism: Pocota personata (assembly GCA_963082735.1). Lineage (NCBI taxonomy): Eukaryota > Metazoa > Arthropoda > Insecta > Diptera > Syrphidae > Pocota > Pocota personata. The sequence continues at coordinate 15,389 of CAUJBT010000098.1, forward strand.
AAGTGTTAATGAAAGAAATCTAAATATGAGAAGGTTCCTCAATGGAACTAATTTAATAAAGAACTTAATTGTAAAACAAAAATCACTTTAAAGCTTATTGTTTATTTTAAGAAGGGAGGTGTTATGCATATGCATGCATTTTTTATCCATCATCGTTTATCTGGCAACAAAGAGACATAAAATTGAACACAAGCAATTTGTTAATCTGTTGACTTGATATCTGGTGATTACGCTGCAAAACGAATATGGGTAAAGGAATGTATAATGTGCATAACGTCGACTACAGAAGTTTTAGTATATACCCAATTTTCCGACAATAAAGATAAAAAAATAAATTTGAACACGACTCTTCTTTTTATTTCACATACTTTTTCACTACGCATAATACGCCACCGTCCCATTTCGTCGACTTCCCTCCGAGTCTGTTCGGATAGTTCCAACAACAGCTTGTCACCCGAAATGCTACTGGGTGTTTAGGCGAATAGTACAGTTGCAAACGGTGTTCAGTCCCCATAGAAATTAGCTGCCAGTGCTGCCAGGAGGTACGAGGAGGTACGAGGGCAAGGTGAAAAGTTATCGGCATGACAATGAAAGACTGCGATTTTCAGTTAAAAAATGATTTTATTTTTCTACATAATCTCCCTTGATTTCAAGACACTTGGTCCAGCGTTTCTCCAACATCAGTATTCCTTCTCGGAGGTGAGAGTCTGGAAGGCTGTGAAAATATTCATCTACGGCCCTCTCAACTTTTGCATTGGATGCGAAGCGCTTCCCAGAAACAAATTTCTTCAAGTTTGGGAACAGATGGAAGTCTGGGGGTGCAAAATCAGGTGAATAGGGGGGTGGCCTAGTGAATCGTACCCCAAATCCCGCAGTTTTTCCATCGCCAACGTACAGGTGCATTGTCCTGGTAAAACATGTTTTTTTTCTTCTTCAAGCCAGGGTTCTTCTCGCGAATTTTGGCATCCAGCTGGTCAAAAAGGTTGGAGTATTATTCGCCTGTAATTATTCTGCCTTTCTCAAGGTAATCAATTAACAGGATCCCTTTCGCATCCCAAAACACACTCGCCATGACCTTTTACGGCAGATGCGATCGACTTCGCTTTCTTTGGCGCTGAACCACCGGCTTCCACCCACTGCTTCGACTGCTGTTTCGTTTCTGGCGTGTAGTGGTGGACCCATGTCTGGTGACAAATCGCCGCACAAAATCGGTCGGATCCCTATTGAATCGGTCCAAAGATTGCCGCGAAAATCGTTTGCGCATTTGCTTTTGATCGGCATTCAGCAAATGCGGCAAGATGTTTCGTACCCTCTCTTCTGATATACACACAGCCTCAGCTATCTCACTCACATTGACTCGCCTATCGTCCAACACGATATCATAATTGGTTTTAGCTGTGGTTGCGGTTTTTGGCCGTCCTCCACATGCGTCATCTTCGAGGGACGTGCGATCACGTTTAAATTCAGCTGCCCACTTTTTAACGATTGACATGGAAGGAGCAGAGTCCCCGTAAACTTTTGTCAACTTTGGATGAATTTTCTTAGGGGTTAACCCATCCAAAACGAAAAATTTTATCATCGCACGATATTCAAGTTTATCCATTTTAACGAAAAACACGCAAGACGTCTACTGCAAAAATTCGTGTAAAGAAACTACTTGAGAGAACAATTTGGAACTTGTCATACGAACTAATGAGAAGTGCACCCAGGCAGAAAACATAAATTTTTGCTTATTGGAACGCCATCTCTGCGTCAGGTCGAGAACTTTTCACCTTGCCCTTGTAAAAGGAAAAAGAGAATACATTAGATTAGATAGAGTTTTCGAGATCAAGAGTAGTTATAATATTAAATACATATCAATATTAACGTTTGAGAGAAGGTGAGACTATGGTTGGATATGCTTTTGCAGGTTGAAAGGACTTTTTTGCAGGAAAGTAGGTGAGACATGGTAAGAGTAGGTCTCTCTTCGCAAAGATGACATAGTGCAGGTGGTTCCTTGTTGAATAGATGTTTGTGCGTGATGTATGACTGGCCAAGTCTAAGTCTAATGTATATCTTTAGTTTCTTTTGGGAGACATTCTTGGGGTAGATTGGTTTAACGCCGTTAGGGTTAAAGTTTTTGTATGTTGGATTGTAATTTTTCCAAGCGATTTTCCTTTTGTATTTCCAGTTGAGGAGTAGGTTTTTAATGTCTTTTTTGTTGTATTGGTAGAACATTTTTAACTGTTCGTTTATCGCTGACAATGCTGCCGAGTCAGCTGCCTCGTCGCCTCTGATCCCGGCGTGCCCAGGAATCCAAACGATTTTTAGTGTGTCACTATTCGAAATAAGGAGGTCACGAAATATTTCGACAATTCCATTGGAGTTTGATATGTTTTTTTCTGCAGATATTGTAGATCTGAAACTGTCAGAAAATATAATAGTTTTTTTTATTTGTTCGAATATTTTATTGCTTTAAATAAAGCAAATGCTTCTGCAGTAAATATGGATGAAAAATCTGGTAGTAGGCCTCTGAATAAAACTGAACCATTTTCGTCGAGAACAGCAGATGATGTATGGCTATTTGTTTTAGAGGCGTCAGGAAAAAGAAGGTTCTAACCGAGGGGTTTGTATTTGTCTGCGATGCTGAGGAATAAAGCCTTGTAGATGTTATCATTGGTTGCATATTTGGCATAGTTACAATGATTCGTATTTATCACGTAGCTTGAAAGATTCCAGGGGGGTTGACTGTTCCTTTTGTGATTTTGAATAGAAATGGGAATATTTAAGTCTTTTGCGAACGTAAGTGCATTGCATAAAGTTGATTGAAGTCTCTGTGTTCTTTTCCGCTTCAAAGCTTTCTTGACATCAGTGTGGATGGGTGTTCGATATGGTGAGTTGATTTTTTGAATGATGTTCGGGGTAAGATAGCAGATTCTATCAGCTAAGTGGAGAAGTCCAGCTTCGGTAAGAATGTTGTTGATAGGAGTTGAGCGGAGAGCTCTCATACTTGTTCTGAAGGCAGTGTGGTAAGGTGTTGTGATTAGTTGGAAGGAAGATTTAGAGCATTTCCCGTAGATTGGTAGACCATAGTAATTTTTGATAATATAATAGATTTAGTTAAATTTATAAGAGTATTGATATTTGAGCAGCTGTTTTTTGAGGAAAAAAATTTATTTAAGTTAACCCTGGCAGTGAGGTTTTTTCTAATGTAAGTACAATGATTTTTAAAAGTAAACTTAGAATCAAATTTGATAAAGTTAAAATTTTTTTTACTATCTCCCAATACATGTAGGTCTCTGCATTGTGAAAAAATGATAAGATCGTCGGCGTAGAGTGTATGTCCTACTTTTGGAAGCTGTCTATTATTTTGCTGATTTGATTAAAGGCTATAGTAAACAATACCACTGATAGTGGTGATCCTTGGGGGATACCGTTTTTTAGCTTATAGACTTTGGAGTATATGTTATAGTATTATAATTAATACGAAAACTCCTGTTGGAGAGAAAAGACTTTATGAAACCAAATATTTTTGGGCCGATATTCCATTTTAGAAGTTGCTTTAAGACAACATGTGCGCCGATCCTGTCAAATGCTTTATCAAAGTCTAAACTGAGGATCGAAGCATGGTTTCTCTCAGATAATGTTGAAGAGATGAAATGGGCGAGGTGAAGGAGTGCGTCTGAAGTAGATCTACCTTTTTTAAATGCAACTTGCCGATTGTCTACTAAGTTGTCTTTTTCAAGGAACCAAAACAGACATTTGGCGATAATTCTTTCCAGGGATTTCCCTGTACAAGGAAGAAGTGAGATTGGTCGGTACCCGGAGGTGGAGGTAAGATCTTTGTTTGGTTTAGGTAATGGGACGATGCTCGCAACTTTCCAGGCATGTGTAATTATTCCCGTATTGAGGATATTGTTGTACAATGACAATAGGAGAGTTTTGAAAGCAGGAGGAGAGTTTTTCAACATTTCGTAGGAAATGCGGTCGAAGCCCGACGTTTTACCTTTTACTGTGTGTAAATAGGAGACGAGCTCTGACATATTTATATGAGATTCAATAGAGAGAGCTGAATGACTGGGATTAAAAGATAGGTTTCAGTCGATAGATAGGCAAGATAAGCATTTGCTGCGTAAGTGCCTCTTAAAGCTTTGACGTCGCCCAAAGTTTCTGGGACGTGGAGTTTGGATTGATATTGGCAGTGAATTTTTCGAAACAGGTTTTTTTTCGGCCTTAACTGTTTTACGGAACTTAGCATTCAGCTTCTGGTAGAGGACAAGATTTGAGTCAGTGGGTGATTTTTTAAAGTTGTGCCAAGCTTTTTGTTTTTGCCTGCGGAGGAAACTAATTTCTCTTTTCCACCAGGGAACTGTTTTCTTTAATTAATTTTGTCGCTTGTTTGAGGGATGGTTAGATTTGCTGCAGTCCGTATGGATTTATGAATAAGTACAGCTTCTTTATTTATGTTCAGGGAGTCATTTCTCGTGAGTAATTCAGTTGAGATGGTGGTTCGGAAAAGACTCCAGTTTGCTCTGTCAGGCAAACAATTTTTATGATGTTTTAGATGTTGATTGTAGGGACCAGATGTGAGGGTGATGAGAATGGGGAAATGTTCGCTGCCAGAGAGGTTATCGGAAAATTATGAAATGAGGGATAGGTTGACGTGAGTAAATGTTCTATGGGTGGAAAAGTGAGTGAGTCGACCGTCATTAAGAATCGCTAGCCCTGAGTTAGCAATGAAATGTTCGAGTAGTTTTCCGCTTTTGTTTGGTTTCTCAAAACCCCAAGAAGGGCTCCATGAATTGAAGTCACCTGTTATTAATATTGGAGTGTTTATTGCATTATTAAAGTAGCCGATTACGTTCCATTGGAGAACACTGAAAAGTTGGTCTGTGGTGAGTGTGGAATTCTTATCAACGCAAAGAATTCTACGTCGAGGTAAATTCAAAATGTTCTGATCATTCGGGTGTTCAAACCATACCCGAGATTCAAACCAACTACTCCAATCTGTCTCTTTTCATTTCCACAAAACGCCCGTGTCCTAAAATTAGTGTAAGGGTATTCATATCCCCTTTCACACGTGTAAATAATAATAATAAAAAAAGTATTATCGGGTCCCAGTTTTCCGTATCAATGTTCAGAACCTTTAAGGCATTGACACATTCCATCGAAGTATCTTTTTAAATTTTCTGACAATTAAAATTGGCACTCCTTTTGGTTGACCAATGTCTGAATTTGCGCATTTACTAACGTTCGGGTGTTCTCGTACCTATTTATCAGAGCTTCCTTTGCCGTCTCGTAGTTATTGTCCATTATCTGCAAGTGCTGTATGATCTTGGCTGCTTGCCCGTCACGTTCGTTTTTAGATAATGCATTTTCTGAGCTTTACTAAGCCTGTCTTGGCTTGCTCAAATAGGTCAAAGAAGGATTTCCGTTGTTTATAATCACCTTTGAATATTGGAAAACGGACAATTTCAGCTCGTGTTGTGTATTCTCTGCCGTGTCGTCTTGCCTCGTACCGACTGCATGTTGGATCTTAAATTCGTCGATCTTCTTTTGCAAGTTTACCATAACATTTTAATAAATCTCCTCTAACTCTTCATGGTCGTTCATGTACTCTTCCTCGGTTATTTCGACTGCATGCTCTATAATGTCGTTATGCGTTCTTATTATATTCACCCATTGGCTTTGTATTGGCTGTTGTTTATGGATATAGTATACTTTTGATGTTTGCGGTGCTTCCTCCATCCTATCAACTGATCTGAAGAGCGCTTGTTTTTGTGTTTCTTGACGTTTCATTCTTCTTTCTTCCTATTCGTCTTGCTGTTCTTTATCATTGTTCTTCGACTTTCTGTATCCCGATATTGAGGGCGTAATTATTGGCTTAGCTGTATCCGAGTTGTCAACTAATCCTGTCGGTCTTGGTAGTGGATTTACGTTCTGGGCCTTAGATTCTTCTTCTAACTTACTTTGTATCGTCCTCATCGTTGCTACTACGGGCTTGTAGAGGTTGGCTTCGATATATGGATGCTTTTCGCTGAAATTCTCGTGCTTTCTTATATGTTTATCTCCGTTCTCAAACTCCTTCCAGTGATGGTCGATGTCGTCTAATCGTTCCTTAACGAATTCCTTTATTCGTCTTCCCTTGGGCTCTTTCGTATATTCTCTTTATTCTTTCAGCCCTTTCTCTCTGCTTTTGAGCCAAATCTTCTACACTCGTCACTCTACCACTAGGAGAATCGAAGGAATTTTTAAAGTAGTGAATAGTGCTAATACGAGACGAGATACGAGAAGATAAGATGATCGTCTTATCTTCTCGTATCTCGTCTCGTATTAGCACTATTCACTACTTTAAAAATTTCTTCGATTCTCCTAGTGGTAGTTCAGTACCTCGAAGGACCAAATGTGTTAATTCTTACTAATTGCTAACTAAGCCCACATTACCGCTGCAGGGGGAGGGTTATAGTCAACAAATAAAACATTATACTTTTGGAGTTGTCGTATTAAAATTCACCTTCAAATTTTAATTCACCCCTTTTTATACAAATCACCTAGTATAAATTTTGCTGACGCGCAAAATAGCATACGTGGGAACTGCTGCTGACTCGGCTACGCTGACCAGGAACTGATGTCAAAGCATAATGATAGAAGGTTTCCCGCGGTGTCCGTTTCCAGTTATATGCATATGTACGCAATTGTACAATAAGTGAAGACGCCTCCTCCGCCTCGTGCTCCCTTTCGACCGGTTGTCGACTTAGGGCGTCAACATGTGCGGCCCTCTTGCCCGGCTGATGAGCCGTTTCATAGTCGAACTCCTGTAGTTTGGGCCACCATCGTCCCACGCGGGGTATCAGCTTCGCCTTCGTGCTGGTTGCGACTATGGCCAGTAAATATACCCGAAATCGGTCCAAACTTTCCACTCTGGCCAGAACCTCGAGTTCGTACGAGTGGTACTTGGTTTCGTCAGTAAACAGCTTCCGGCAGGTTGTTCTCTTTCCCCCGCTGCAATAATATTCCGGCCAGGCCGGACGACGACGCATCCGTGTGAACTTCATGCGCACCCTCCGGGTCGAAGAGCGCCAATACAGGAGGATTGGTAAGGGTCTTCTCCAGCCTCTGGAATGCCTCTTCCTGTCGTGTTGTCTACTTTGGACTGCTTTGGTCAGATCTGTCAGCGGTTTCGCCTAATGTGCGTAGTTCTCCACAAAGGCAGTGTGGTAAGGTGTTGTGATTAGTTGGAAGGAAGATTTAGAGCATTTCCCGTAGATTGGTAGACCATAGTAATTTTTTGATAATATAATAGATTTAGTTAAATTTATAAGAGTATTGATATTTGAGCAGCTGTTTTTTGAGGAAAAAAATTTATTTAAGTTAACCCTGGCAGTGAGGTTTTTTCTAATGTAAGTACAATGATTTTTAAAAGTAAACTTAGAATCAAATTTGATAAAGTTAAAATTTTTTTTACTATCTCCCAATACATGTAGGTCTCTGCATTGTGAAAAAATGATAAGATCGTCGGCGTAGAGTGTATGTCCTACTTTTGGAAGCTGTCTATTATTTTGCTGATTTGATTAAAGGCTATAGTAAACAATACCACTGATAGTGGTGATCCTTGGGGGATACCGTTTTTTAGCTTATAGACTTTGGAGTATATGTTATAGTATTATAATTAATGAAACCAAATATTTTTGGGCCGATATTCCATTTTAGAAGTTGCTTTAAGACAACATGTGCGCCGATCCTGTCAAATGCTTTATCAAAGTCTAAACTGAGGATCGAAGCATGGTTTCTCTCAGATAATGTTGAAGAGATGAAATGGGCGAGGTGAAGGAGTGCGTCTGAAGTAGATCTACCTTTTTTAAATGCAACTTGCCGATTGTCTACTAAGTTGTCTTTTTCAAGGAACCAAAACAGACATTTGGCGATAATTCTTTCCAGGGATTTCCCTGTACAAGGAAGAAGTGAGATTGGTCGGTACCCGGAGGTGGAGGTAAGATCTTTGTTTGGTTTAGGTAATGGGACGATGCTCGCAACTTTCCAGGCATGTGTAATTATTCCCGTATTGAGGATATTGTTGTACAATGACAATAGGAGAGTTTTGAAAGCAGGAGGAGAGTTTTTCAACATTTCGTAGGAAATGCGGTCGAAGCCCGACGTTTTACCTTTTACTGTGTGTAAATAGGAGACGAGCTCTGACATATTTATATGAGATTCAATAGAGAGAGCTGAATGACTGGGATTAAAAGATAGGTTTCAGTCGATAGATAGGCAAGATAAGCATTTGCTGCGTAAGTGCCTCTTAAAGCTTTGACGTCGCCCAAAGTTTCTGGGACGTGGAGTTTGGATTGATATTGGCAGTGAATTTTTCGAAACAGGTTTTTTTTCGGCCTTAACTGTTTTACGGAACTTAGCATTCAGCTTCTGGTAGAGGACAAGATTTGAGTCAGTGGGTGATTTTTTAAAGTTGTGCCAAGCTTTTTGTTTTTGCCTGCGGAGGAAACTAATTTCTCTTTTCCACCAGGGAACTGTTTTCTTTAATTAATTTTGTCGCTTGTTTGAGGGATGGTTAGATTTGCTGCAGTCCGTATGGATTTATGAATAAGTACAGATTCTTTATTTATGTTCAGGGAGTCATTTCTCGTGAGTAATTCAGTTGAGATGGTGGTTCGGAAAAGACTCCAGTTTGCTCTGTCAAGCAAACAATTTTTATGATGTTTTAGATGTTGATTGTAGGGACCAGATGTGAGGGTGATGAGAATGGGGAAATGTTCGCTGCCAGAGAGGTTATCGGAAAATTATGAAATGAGGGATAGGTTGACGTGAGTAAATGTTCTATGGGTGGAAAAGTGAGTGGGTCGACCGTCATTAAGAATCGCTAGCCCTGAGTTAGCAATGAAATGTTCGAGTAGTTTTCCGCTTTTGTTTGGTTTCTCAAAACCCCAAGAAGGGCTCCATGAATTGAAGTCACCTGTTATTAATATTGGAGTGTTTATTCCATTATTAAAGTAGCCGATTACGTTCCATTGGAGAACACTGAAAAGTTGGCCTGTGGTGAGTGTGGAATTCTTATCAACGCAAAGAATTCTACGTCGAGGTAAATTCAAAATGTTCTGATCATTCGGGTGTTCAAACCATACCCGAGATTCAAACCAACTACTCCAATCTGTCTCTTTTCATTTCCACAAAACGCCCGTGTCCTAAAATTAGTGTAAGGGTATTCATATCCCCTTTCACACGTGTAAATAATAATAATAAAAAAAGTATTATCGGGTCCCAGTTTTCCGTATCAATGTTCAGAACCTTTAAGGCATTGACACATTCCATCGAAGTATCTTTTTAAATTTTCTGACAATTAAAATTGGCATTCCTTTTGGTTGATCAATGTCTGAATTTGCGCATTTACTAACGTTCGGGTGTTCTCGTACCTATTTATCAGAGCTTCCTTTGCCGTCTCGTAGTTATTGTCCATTATCTGCAAGTGCTGTATGATCTTGGCTGCTTGCCCGTCACGTTCGTTTTTAGATAATGCATTTTCTGAGCTTTACTAAGCCTGTCTTGGCTTGCTCAAATAGGTCAAAGAAGGATTTCCGTTGTTTATAATCACCTTTGAATATTGGAAAACGGATAATTTCAGCTCGTGTTGTGTATTCTCTGCCGTGTCGTCTTGCCTCGTACCGACTGCATGTTGGATCTTAAATTCGTCGATCTTCTTTTGCAAGTTTACCATAACATTTTAATAAATCTCCTCTAACTCTTCATGGTCGTTCATGTACTCTTCCTCGGTTATTTCGACTGCATGCTCTATAATGTCGTTATGCGTTCTTATTATATTCACCCATTGGCTTTGTATTGGCTGTTGTTTATGGATATAGTATACTTTTGATGTTTGCGGTGCTTCCTCCATCCTATCAACTGATCTGAAGAGCGCTTGTTTTTGTGTTTCTTGACGTTTCATTCTTCTTTCTTCCTATTCGTCTTGCTGTTCTTTATCATTGTTCTTCGACTTTCTGTATCCCGATATTGAGGGCGTAATTATTGGCTTAGCTGTATCCGAGTTGTCAACTAATCCTGTCGGTCTTGGTAGTGGATTTACGTTCTGGGCCTTAGATTCTTCTTCTAACTTACTTTGTATCGTCCTCATCGTTGCTACTACGGGCTTGTAGAGGTTGGCTTCGATATATGGATGCTTTTCGCTGAAATTCTCGTGCTTTCTTATATGTTTATCTCCGTTCTCAAACTCCTTCCAGTGATGGTCGATGTCGTCTAATCGTTCCTTAACGAATTCCTTTATTCGTCTTCCCTTGGGCTCTTTCGTATATTCTCTTTATCCTTTCAGCCCTTTCTCTCTGCTTTTGAGCCAAATCTTCTACACTCGTCACTCTACCACTAGGAGAATCGAAGGAATTTTTAAAGTAGTGAATAGTGCTAATACGAGACGAGATACGAGAAGATAAGATGATCGTCTTATCTTCTCGTATCTCGTCTCGTATTAGCACTATTCACTACTTTAAAAATTTCTTCGATTCTCCTAGTGGTAGTTCAGTACCTCGAAGGACCAAATGTGTTAATTCTTACTAATTGCTAACTAAGCCCACATTACCGCTGCAGGGGGAGGGTTATAGTCAACAAATAAAACATTATACTTTTGGAGTTGTCGTATTAAAATTCACCTTCAAATTTTAATTCACCCCTTTTTATACAAATCACCTAGTATAAATTTTGCTGACGCGCAAAATAGCATACGTGGGAACTGCTGCTGACTCGGCTACGCTGACCAGGAACTGATGTCAAAGCATAATGATAGAAGGTTTCCCGCGGTGTCCGTTTCCAGTTATATGCATATGTACGCAATTGTACAATAAGTGAAGACGCCTCCTCCACCTCGTGCTCCCTTTCGACCGGTTGTCGACTTAGGGCGTCAACATGTGCGGCCCTCTTGCCCGGCTGATGAGCCGTTTCATAGTCGAACTCCTGTAGTTTGGGCCACCATCGTCCCACGCGGGGTATCAGCTTCGCCTTCGTGCTGGTTGCGACTATGGCCAGTAAATATACCCGAAATCGGTCCAAACTTTCCACTCTGGCCAGAACCTCGAGTTCGTACGAGTGGTACTTGGTTTCGTCAGTAAACAGCTTCCGGCAGGTTGTTCTCTTTCCCCCGCTGCAATAATATTCCGGCCAGGCCGGACGACGACGCATCCGTGTGAACTTCATGCGCACCCTCCGGGTCGAATAGCGCCAATACAGGAGGATTGGTAAGGGTCTTCTCCAGCCTCTGGAATGCCTCTTCCTGTCGTGTTGTCTGCTTTGGACTGCTTTGGTCAGATCTGTCAGCGGTTTCGCCTAATGTGCGTAGTTCTCCACAAATTTTCGGAAAAAGCTTGTAAGCCCCAAGAACTGTCGGACCCCATGGACATCCTTAGGCTTCGGGAACGCCACGATGGCGGCTGTCTTCTGTGCGTTGGTCCGTAGTCCGTCTAAAATTTTAATCTCTGTCTCTAAAAACGCACACTTATTCATGTTCAGAGTCAACCCTGATTCACTTAGGACCTCTAGGAATATCTGGAATTTCTGCAGGCATTCTTCAATGGACTTGTTGCCGATGGCGATATCGTACAGATAGATCGCCACGTCCCCTTTCCTCAAGCGCGACTTGATGATATTCATCCACGCCTGGAACTCTGCCGGTGCATTGACTAGCCGAACGGCATCCGGTTGAACTCGTACATACCCTCGTGGGTTGCAAACGCCATCAACTTCTTACTGCGTTCCTCCACGCAGATTTGGTGGTACCCCGAAATTAGGTTTCCAGCTAGGGACTCCACCACTTTCTCGATCACGGGCATCGGAAACTTCCTTTTCATCGTCACCTTATTCAGTGCCCGGTAGTCGATGCAGAACCGATCGCTGCCATCCTTTTTCTTGGTGAGAGTGACCAACGCACAATAATCTGAGCACGACGACCGGATCACCCCCTGCTTCAGCATTTTGCACACCATTTCCTTGATAATTTCCGTCTTCGAAAAAGGGACCTTATACGGCTGGATACAAACGGGCGTTGTCGTTGTCAGCTCGATCGAGCATTTGCCAAACTGAAACTCCCTGTTCGTCCGCGTTCTTGGCGAAGCAGTCGCGAAACGTACTGACAAGCGCCCTAAGCTATTGCCTGTCTTCTTCGGCTAGGTTTCCGACTGCCAAATTCTCCAACGATAATTCCACCTTCTCCTTCTGCTACAATCAACGCCTGAGGTGTCTCAGTCATGCAGTCTGTAATGGAGATGCACTTGTACGACTTCACCAACTTCACTTGTGGCTGAGCTGAAGTAGCCACATCCGTAGTCCTATACGGATCACCAGTTTGGGCCGGAGCTATGAAAGTGACTTCATACAAAAGAAGAATCATAGCAGTAAACCGACTATGTGCACTAAGAGTGAGTAGCGCTTTTCGCACAACCTCGGACCACGCAGCCTGCGTTATCGCAGGAATGTTCCCAATTGATATTGTAACATAATGTAGCATAATAACTACGCCCCAAAAAGATGCAACACATTCCGAAGTGTCTTTTCATTCGAGGTTCGTGTCCACGGTAAGAGGCGGATTATGTCTAAGGCGACGTCACGGAATTAAGAGAGAATTATAACCGCAAGAGATTATTGGCTGCAGCTGTCATCTTGGAATTATTACATCAGAATTTTCTTGTTCCAGTGGTCGAAGAATTTGCTAGAAGTTTCTGGGTATCAGAAATGCGACTATATAAGGACAGATGGCGATCGAGGCAAGGCAGTTGGGTTTCGAACCGCACGAAGAGATTGGAAAAGTGATAATAGGCGAAGTTGTAATTTTGTGATATGTTTGATTACAGCTAGTATGACATTGGTGCGTAGCAAAATTGAGGTTTCAATACCACGAAAACGAAAGGGTAACGTACAACAGCGCGAGAAGGGTTTGGCGAAGTTTTATGAATCTGTGATGCAAGGAATTTTGCGACACGTCAATTTCGACGTGGGCAAATGTATTCTAATAGCCTCCGAGTTTTGCCCGTGACCAATTTTTCGAATACATGTTTCACGAAACTCGTTAATGACCGGCAGTATGGTTTTTCAGAGTTTGGCATTAGGCTCTTTTGTCAGAAATGCGTCCATATGACATCGATGAGTCTCTTCTTCAATGGATTAGAAATTACCAAGTTGTTTTGGACGGCTTCAAGTCTGCAATTCACCAAATAAATGCTGGTGTTCCCCAAGGCTCTGTTTTGTCTCCGACTCTCTTTCTTGTTTTTATAAATGATATCTTGTCTGCAACTTCTAATCCAATCCATTCCTTCGCTGATGACAGTACCCTCAGGTTTTCATATTCGTTCTAATGACAAAAAACCTGTGTTCATTGTGCATCAAAATATTAGAAGCCTCCGAAAAAATGTTGACGTGTTACTATGTAATATAGAAGTTTTTTTGAATTCTCCTGATTTTATTTTCTTGTCGGAGATATGGATTTATTCTTGTGAAATAGAAGACTTCAAAATTCCAAACTACGATTTTTTTGCCAAAACTAATGATTCGTATTCTGCGGGAGGTGTAGGAGTTTTTGTGCGAGATTCATATGAGTGTAAGGTTGTTTCTTATAGTTTGACCAGTGCGGATGTTATAAAAATCACCTGCAACATTTGTAGTGAAATTTTTAACATTGTTTGTGTATATAGAGTTCAGTATATGTCCCTTCAATTATTTCTGCATGAGTTCTCAGTTTTCCTAAGCAATGAAAAAGTGGATAATCTCTTTATTCTGGGTGATTTTAACGTGGATATCCTAAGTTCCAACCCTGGAGTAGATACCTACAGATCCCTAATGGCTGAGCATGGGTTAACATCATTTATCAATGAACCTACTGGACTGGCTTCTAGCACTTGCTTAGACCATGTATTTGGTCGCTTTAGAAACTTGGCAACTAATCTGTGTACTGGTGTTAACTTTGATCTACAAATTACCGATTACTGTTTGACTGGATTAATCCTTAGTACCTTACACAACAAAAAGAGTGTTATCGCCACTTCTCCTAAAGTCACCAAAATTAACTTCAGTATACTAAATGATAAACTGCTGCGCGAAAGCTGGGTAGAAATTTACACTTCAAGTCACGCCTCTCATGCGTATGTAATATTTATAAAAACCCTAAAATATTACGTTGATAACTCTAGCTTTTCCGTAGAACAAAAAAAATCTAAAACTAAACTTGAACCTTGGATGAACAATTTTCTTCTAAGAAAAATTAAACTCAAGCATAGGTTACGTATTAAATACTTCAAGCATCCACTTAATTCTACTTTAAAAAGTCGTTTCAATCATCTGTGCCAAATAATTAATAAAGACATCACAATTTGCCGTGATAGTTACTTTCAAAGCAGAATAACCAATGCACGAGGGAATCTTAAAAAAGAATGGGAAGTTGTTAATTCTATAATTAATCGCAACATAAGAAATCATAGCGCACCTATTGTACTTAAAAGTGGAAACATTACTGTCACAGATCCTGCTGAAGTAGCTAACGAGTTTAATGAATATTTTTTCCTCAGTGGGTGATATGTCTTTTTCTAATGATCCTCCAAGACCCTGCAGCTGTTGTTGTACAACTGGCCTTGATATATGTACCCCTGGTAAACAACAGTTTCTTTTTTGATCCCATTAAAGGGTTTGAGCTATTGAAAATAATAAACTCCCTCAACAACTCGTATTCCTGTGGCAACGATGGAATTTCTAACATTGTCTTAAAAAAATAGCCCTCAATGTTGTTGATATATTGGCTCATATTTTTAATTTGAGTATTTTTTCAGGTAAATTTCCTGATTTGCTGAAATACGCCAATGTAACACCTATTTTTAAAAAGGGTAACAGAAACGAAAAAAGTAACTATAGACCGATTTCCTTCCTTTCCGTAATATCGAAAATGTTTGAGAAAGCAATCAAAAGCAGAGTTCTGAAATATCTCAATAAAATAAAATTTTTCAGTGAAAAGCAGTTTGGATTCAGAGAAAGCCGTTCTACGGAAGATGCGCTCTTAGATTTTTGTACATTTATTTACAATGGACTTGATGCTAAGAAATGCTGTGCCGGGTTATTTGTAGGCATTACAAAAGCCTTCGATATGGTTGAACATAACATTCTCTTGAAGAAATTGCATATGTTGGCTTTCGAGGATTTATATTAGATTGGTTTGCTTCTTATCTAAATAATAGATCGCAAAAAGTAAAAATTGGGCATAGTCTAAGTAGTCCCAAGGAAATCAATCTAGGTGTTCCCCAAGGATCTGTCCTTGGTCCCATTTTGTTCTTGATTTATGTCAACTCACTATTTGCTCTCCCATTTGCTGGTGAAGTTAAGGCTTTTGCTGACGACTTGGCTTTTGCATATGGCTCAACTAACCTGCTAAATTTAGTTGCTGACATTAATTATGATGCCCATTTACTAAGGCTTTGGTTCGCCGAACACAAGCTAGTAGTTAGCAATAAGACTAAACTTATATATTTCAGTCTTACCGTGCAAGAATCCCCGGACATTGACATTGTATTCCATGCTTCTAATTGTTGTAGTCATAGCTTGCTAAACTGTGCTTATGATGTACAAAGCACCAATGGTTTATATAATACAAATTTTGCCTGTAATGTGAATTGCTTCAAAATTGAAATAGTACTTTGGTGTCATTATTGACAATACTTTGAGTTGGCGCGAACACATTTCAATGTTGAAGCAATATCTAATATCTTCTCTACGTAGTCTCTACCGTCTTGGGAAATACTGCTCTACAAAGATTTTAAAAACCATTTACTTTGGGATTTTCCACTCCAGATTACAGTACGGAATAAGCTGCTGGGGAGGTGCTTACCTTAATAAACTCCAACAGCTGGTTGTTCTACAAAAAAGTGCTATTAGGAAGGTTTGTAAATCGGCTCGGTTAGCCCACTCCATAGAGCTATTTAGAAAAATGAAAATTCTGCCTGTAAGGCATCGTTACTACTTTAAAGTCCTTAAAATATTCTTCATAAGAGGTGGCTACTTGCAGAGCCCTAACTCTGATTCCTATAACCTTCGAAGCAACACAGCAACATTCGTCTGTATTCCTTTTTTTCGCACCTCCAGCTACAGAAACTTCTATTCAATTGTTTCTTGTAAACTATTTAATTGTTTTCCCCCTGATATACGAATCGTTAGAACTCTACCGGAATTTAAAAAAAAGTTAAAGTGTGGCTTCTTGATATTAATCACTATGAAATCGATACTTTGTTGCGCTTCATTATTTGATGTAATTTTGCCTTAATGCTTTTTTTATTATGTTTTCTATTTTTGTATTAAATGAATTTGAATGAATTTTAATATACATATACTTTTACACCCCACATTAAATTTATGTGAAGTGACATTTATCTCTATTTATTTTCACTGAATAAAAATGTCACTATCTATTCTCATAATTTAGATAAATTGTAAGAATTGTAAGATTTGTATGAATGATTGTATGAGAATAAAGAATAAAAATAATACACAAAAAAAAAAATAACTCACGTCCTTGCTCTTCGGCCGTAGGAGGGGATCGGCAACGTAAGTTAAACACATTAAATTCCGACCTGGACAGCATAATCAAATGAGGATCAATCAGCAGCGTGGAATTTAATGCTTCCAAATCACAATGCTGTATTCTGCCTCTCAAGCGAAACCGAAACCCTCACCTATTATCCATAGATGGATAATTAAAACCGAAAGACTTGTCATTCTCAGTATGTGTATCAATAACCATGGAACGATCACATATTCGAGGTCGCCAAAAATGCTGCAAAATGTCAAGGATTCCTAAAACGGTGCAAGAAATATTTTACCCCGTCTGATCTGACCTCAATTTATAAGGCATTCATCTGCTCTAAGCTGGGATATAACTCCCATTTCTGGTCTGGTGCACCCAAGACCGTCCTGCAAATTCTAGACAGGGTACAGAATCGCGCTTTAAAACTTATAGGTGATAGAGACATCGTGAATTCCATACATGTCTCTCCCTATTTTAGCGCTATTTTCAAAAAAAAATGCTCCAGCGAAATAGCCAGTTGAATTTCTCCCCTTCAAAATTTCACCCGCAATACGCGACATGCTTCGAATGCACATCAGTTCACCCTAAAGCCAAACTTCAGTCGTACTGTCAAATATATGGATGCGTTCATAAGCCGAACGACGCGAATGTGGAATGATCTACCAAGCTCTGTATTTCCCTATCACTGCAACCTTCAAACATTTAAAGCCAACGTGCATAGGCGTGTCCTGAAAAATATATAAGTGTATTCATAATCCCTTTGGCGCGAGTTATGTTCCTTCTCGAAACGAAATTGAAAAACTAAATAACTTTTCAAATATAATTTCAAACTTTATTCTTGAAGATAAAAACAGAACTAACTCATTTTACAAAATTCGGATATAGGTACTTAATGTGGGAAATAACAATGTGCAGTAGCAAGTAGATGTTTAAGATTACTGTGAGAAATGACAATGCGCAATTAAAGGTAATAGATTACAAAGGTGCAAATAAAAGTTTAGAATTGCAAGTGCATGGAAATTTATTATAAATTGCGAAAACAAACGTTGGCTGTTACAATTTTTATGGAGCCAATGATCTGTACACTATGGCCTTAATATGGAATGTTATGCATGTAATTATTATGGGAGTCGGACAGAATCCCGAAAAACATAATCCCGAAAACCCAAAATCCCGAAAACCCAGAATCCCGAAAACCCAAAGTCCCGAAAACCCAAATTCCGAAAATCCACAATCCCGAAAACCCACAATCCCTCGCACCCACTCCAAATCCTACAATGATCCCAAGCAGGGGGGTATGCTGCCCAGGAGGGCAACATGCCCCCCCATACATATTCTACTGTTTATGCATTGTGGATATAATATATAATATATATTTGAACATTTGACAAATTTTTAATTTTATATAATATTTCGGGATTTTGGATTTTCAGGATTTTGGTTTTTCGTGATTTTGGATTTTCGGGATTTCAGTTTTCGGGATTTTGACCCCAACCCAATTATTATGAAGTGGAAAACAAAAGTTTATTGTTACAATTTTTTATGGAACCAATGGTCTATACACTATGACCTTGAATCCGGTGTGTGTGCCAATGACATGCATGATATGGAATGCTGTGCATGTAATTTCTCCCCCTGGATAGAGCGATGGCCAGAGATGACGAGACTTGGGTCTTGGGGCTTCTATGGTTAAAACGGGGTTCTGAGGTTCCAAAGATGCTGTGTATAGGTTGATGTTGTGTTGTTTTGATGGTATTGGACCAGTTGAGACTGCTGTACTTTTTTTGTTGCCGATCCGTTTTATGTGTTAAAAGATAGTTGCAGCTACAAATATGATGATTATTGAACTGGTAAGTCCAATAAAGAGATGAGATTGATTTCTTGTTGTCTTATTCAGGAGTTCAATGTTTTTTCTATTATAGAAATGGAACGTTTCTAGCTTCTTAAGGTTGAGTTCTGGTAACGTTTTTGTTGCACTGATGTTATTGAATGATGAAGGTATGACTTGGATTCGGTGCCAGAATACGTGGGGTTTACTGGTGCATTCGGCTTGATTTATAATCACTTCGCATTGTTCATAATGGATGAGGGGGGTTCCTGATATTGATTTGTTCTCGTTACCGCATGTTGTTTTTATTTCGGTGATTGGCAAATGTATGAGCACAATGTAGTGGTCTTCCGGTTGAACTATTCGTTGTTCTTCTTCTTCTATGAGATCACATGTGGCCTGTTTACTTCTTATAAGATTTGGTATGCAATCGTTAGTAGTGATTTTGTGAAGGACGCTTCTTTTGCAGTACTGCGTTCCTTCGATCGACATGCATGTTTCGTCAAGATATTGAATATATTGACCACTCATTAAGGAATATGGCTTGGGTAGTTGGATGGTATGAGTTTGGTTAATAGGAAGATTAATAAGATGATAAAGGGAAAACTTTCTTTGTGAGAGTACTGGAAGTTTTATATTGAATATAATATTGAAATGATTATAATAGGCTCGCAATTCTAAGAGTGCGTACATTTCCTCATGTAACTACGTTTTTATGTCTTGTTTTTGCAATTTTTTATGTATATAGTCTAGTTCGAAGATATTCAATATTTGTCTCGAAATCATGTTCAGTTTCGCCATATTTATGGATTCCGCGATATCTCATAAGTGGGATTTAAGTGTGTTGATGTTGAAATTAGTTTGTCCTAGTCATCGTCGTTTATGATGTCTTGTAGTATTTCTACGCATCTTATTACTGTAAATGTTTTGGAACTTGATAAGAACTTGGAATAGATGGTCTGAACTAAGCGAAATACGTCGTCGTCATCTGTGTATATTGCCGTTAACTTGGAGGTAAGTATTGTTTAAAAATACTTACAATGTTGCCTTCAGTGTAATGTGGTATTCTAATAATGCGTCTTTGCTTATTCTTAAATGGAGTGAATAGAGAAATTGGTGGTGTCCTACTTGATTTTTCCAGAATTGATTGAAAGTTGAACTCTTTTAAGGGGCATTCCGAAATCGGAATGCCATCGTTACAGTTTTCTTTAGCTGAATGTACTGTGGTTGCACTGGTGCCTTGTACAGTGTCGGATTTGTTAATATTTAACTCAATGTTATTTGGATCCCGACATTTTATTTTATTCTACTGAGAGCATCGGCGTTTGTGTTATGCTTACCTTTCTTGTAATTACTTCGTAATCGAATTCTTCTAGTTTAAGGCGCCATCTAATTAGTTTCGAATTTGGGTCTTTAAGCGAAAATAGCCATGTCAAAGGCTTGTGGTCAGCGATAATTTTGAATTTTCGTCCAAAGAGATATGGACGGAAGTGTTTGGAAGCTCAAACAATTGGCAGTAATTCTTTTTCTGTACTGTATCGTGTTTCTGTGACTAAGGGGGTTCTCGATGCATAGCATACGGATTTATCGGAGCAGATGGGGCCTTGACTAAGAATTTCTCCTATTGCAAAATCACTTGCATCCGTAGTAAGATTAAATATTTCAGAAAAATCAGGGTACTGTAGTAAAGGGTCGTTAGTGAGTATGTCCTTGCAGGCTTAAGGCATTCTATATATCTTTCGTCTAATTTGATGTGAGAGGTTTCGTAATTCTTGCGAAGTCTCGTATGAATTTTCTATAATAGCCGAGAGGTCCTTACAAATGATTTTGTTTGTTTTTGTGTTCTGGGGAAGTGTACCTTTTTCTTTAAAAACTCTGATTTATCTAGCTGAATTTTGAGGTTAAATTCTTGGAGTTTTGCAAAAATTTTATGTAAATTTTCTATATGTTCCTGGAGTGAACTGGAAAATACTATTATATCGTCCATGTAGACGAGGCATATTTTCCCTTGCAGGTCTTTTAAAATATTGTCCATGGCTCTTTGAAAAGTCCATGGAGCATTTTTTAGCCCAAAAGGCATACGAATAAATTCGTAATGCCCATTATTAAAAGTAAAAGCTGTCTTATCCACATCTCTTGGGTCTATTTCTACCTGGTGAAACCCAGACGCCAGATCCAAGGTAGTGAAGTAATTTCATCGCCCCAGTTTGCCCAAGATATCGGAAATATTTGGAAGGGGATACCGGTCTTCAATGGTTTTTCATTGAGCTTACGGTAATCCACTATCAATCTCCATTTCCGTCTGCCAGAGGCGTTGGGACTGCTCCAAGGAGAATAACTTGGTCTAATTATGCCCTGTTTTAATAGTTCATGGATTTGATAATGGATCTCTACTTTGTGTATTTCCGGGTATCTGTACGATTTAGTACACACAGTGAGGTCATCTGTCGTTCTAATTCGATGTTAGATGGCGTTTGTAAATGTGAGGGGTTGACTTTCCCTAAAGAATATGTTATCAAATTTCCTACAAATATACGTGTTTGGATCTAATAAGGTTTCCGATATCATTAGGGCATATTAATTGCATTTGATCTGATACGCATTTGATGTTTATATTGTTTATCTCATTGAAAGCCGAGTAGCTCTCTATTTTCAATGGTTGTTCTAAAAAAATGTCTGTTCTTGATTGGATAGGTTTGTTACTTCCACTTGACAGTACCATTTTGCTTTGCAAATTCCCTCCGAGATTTTGAGAAATCTAGAAATCTTTGTGGAACGTATGTATATAAATATATCCATTTTCTATGTCCACCAGTAATCTCGCTATTGTTATCGGGTACATCATAGACTTGAGACCTGTAATTGGGTTTGAAATTAAGCCTAATTACGGAATTTTTGGTTTCTAAAATTCTATCTTTTAGATTAATGTTTGCGCCTAGCAGCCTTAAGGTTTCTAAACCTATTAGGCCCTCAAAGTAACTGTGAAATTTGGAAACTAAGAACGGAAAGGTTTCGTTTGTATTAAATTCTTTGAATGCGGAAGTTTTACCTGTTTATTTAGTTGATGTTTATTAAATATTGTTGTAATGGAAATAGGTTGGAATATTTCGTGAAATTCAGGGTTTGTATACACAGGGTTTATAAAGTTCGCTGAGGCACCTGTTTCGATAAGAAGTTTAATGATTTGTCCTGAAGGGGATATTACACTTATATAGGGTAAAATACTAGAAAAATGTTCGTTTAACTCGAGGTATCCGACCTGTTGTCAGAGGCAAGTACTTGAAAATATCTGTCGTCTATCTCGAATACTGTATCTAGTGTGTCTTCATTTCCTTGCGGTAAGAATCGGTTTAATTCTTGGAAATTACTATTTTCCTCTTGGTCATGTTCTTGATAATGTGTAGGACTTCCTTCTATTTTATGAACTTCCCTTACGATATAGTTTCGGTTGTGCGGCAATGGGTTGTTATTAATTCTGTTATAAGAAGTTTGCTTAAAATTAGAGCGTTGCGTATTCCGAGAATTACCGCTTGAAATATCCATCGAGGTCGAGGTTGCGGTTAGAATGGTTTATTGATAAATGCATTTCGGTTCTGATTTGGGGCAAAATTAGAATTATTTGAAACAGATCTTTGTGGATTGTAGTTCTGAGAGTAACCAATTGATTGCTAACCGAAAGTGTTGCTTGGATTAGTGTAATTTTGAGTATGCCCTTGTCAAGGGTTGTTGATGTAAGTAAATGTTGGATTATAATTATGGTTTTGATTAGAAAATTGTGTGAAGTTGTAGATGGCTTATTTTGTCTAGACGTATTCTGATTTTGGGTAAGTAAATTGAAGTTTGAAGTAAAATGGGCTGAGTTTCGAAAGGATGAAGTTGAGTAAAAATAATTCGGTTGCCTAGTGTTAATGTTGCTGTTCGTATATTTTTTATAGTATGAATTTTGTTCTTTGATATAGAAGCTAAAGGCTTCTGGAAGATTTTTCGGTTTCATAGCTCGGATGGTCGATCCCATGGGTTCTTTTAAACCAGTTAGGAAGGTATTCAAACACATGTCTGAATAAAGCTGGATCTTAGCGGAAATAACGTTGCGGACTTTTTCATGAATGTGGGCATGAGTACTAAGTGTTGACAAAATCTTGATATATCTTGATTATTTTATTGTTCTATAGTGTCAGTATTTTGTTTCAATCTGTGTCTTTAATCACTACTACCCGGAATAACTAAATTATTGCTCAAGCTTTCACCAGGATTTATGGAAATTGTGATTAAAATTGAAGCCATGTTTTCGATGCTCATATTGAATTATTCTTCACTATCACTACTTTGAGTTTGCACAAAATATGATTTTCGACTCACAGACTTATGTTTTTTCTTCGATTCTTCTTTATATTTAAGCATGCGGGTACGCACAGTGGAGGCGCGAAAAAGACCTCCACCAATAAAAATATATAAAGAGGATAGTCAGTACTGTCAAAATTATTAAAAACGGAACTAGGTAAAGGTAAATTTAAGATTAAGAATGTAAACAGTAGTAAATTAACCTTAAGCTTAGAAGATAAGAATGACTGCAACAAGGTCAAGGAATTATTAAATGAAGCAGGTATGGAGTATTGCTCGTGCACGCACAATAATAATAATAATAATAATAATAATAATAATAATAATAATAATAATAATAATAATAATAATAATAATAATAATAATAATAATAATAATAATAATAATAATAATAATAATAATAATAATAATAATAATAACAATAATAATAATAATAATAATAATAATAATAATAATAATAATAATAATAATAATAATAATAATAATAATAATAATAATAATAATAATAATAATAATAATAATAATAATAATAATAATAATAATAATAATAATAATAATAATAATAATAATAATAATAATAATAATAATAATAATAATAATAATAATAATAATAATAATAATAATAATAATAATAATAATAATAATAATAATAATAATAATAATAATAATAATAATAATAATAATAATAATAATAATAATAATAATAATAATAATAATAATAATAATAATAATAATAATAATAATAATAATAATAATAATAATAATAATAATAATAATAATAATAATAATAATAATAATAATAATAATAATAATAATAATAATAATAATAATAATAATAATAATAATAATAATAATAATAATAATAATAATAATAATAATAATAATAATAATAATAATAATAATAATAATAATAATAATAATAATAATAATAATAATAATAATAATAATAATAATAATAATAATAATAATAATAATAATAATAATAATAATAATAATAATAATAATAATAATAATAATAATAATAATAATAATAATAATAATAATAATAATAATAATAATAATAATAATAATAATAATAATAATAATAATAATAATAATAATAATAATAATAATAATAATAATAATAATAATAATAATAATAATAATAATAATAATAATAATAATAATAATAATAATAATAATAATAATAATAATAATAATAATAATAATAATAATAATAATAATAATAATAATAATAATAATAATAATAATAATAATAATAATAATAATAATAATAATAATAATAATAATAATAATAATAATAATAATAATAATAATAATAATAATAATAATAATAATAATAATAATAATAATAATAATAATAATAATAATAATAATAATAATAATAATAATAATAATAATAATAATAATAATAATAATAATAATAATAATAATAATAATAATAATAATAATAATAATAATAATAATAATAATAATAATAATAATAATAATAATAATAATAATAATAATAATAATAATAATAATAATAATAATAATAATAATAATAATAATAATAATAATAATAATAATAATAATAATAATAATAATAATAATAATAATAATAATAATAATAATAATAATAATAATAATAATAATAATAATAATAATAATAATAATAATAATAATAATAATAATAATAATAATAATAATAATAATAATAATAATAATAATAATAATAATAATAATAATAATAATAATAATAATAATAATAATAATAATAATAATAATAATAATAATAATAATAATAATAATAATAATAATAATAATAATAATAATAATAATAATAATAATAATAATAATAATAATAATAATAATAATAATAATAATAATAATAATAATAATAATAATAATAATAATAATAATAATAATAATAATAATAATAATAATAATAATAATAATAATAATAATAATAATAATAATAATAATAATAATAATAATAATAATAATAATAATAATAATAATAATAATAATAATAATAATAATAATAATAATAATAATAATAATAATAATAATAATAATAATAATAATAATAATAATAATAATAATAATAATAATAATAATAATAATAATAATAATAATAATAATAATAATAATAATAATAATAATAATAATAATAATAATAATAATAATAATAATAATAATAATAATAATAATAATAATAATAATAATAATAATAATAATAATAATAATAATAATAATAATAATAATAATAATAATAATAATAATAATAATAATAATAATAATAATAATAATAATAATAATAATAATAATAATAATAATAATAATAATAATAATAATAATAATAATAATAATAATAATAATAATAATAATAATAATAATAATAATAATAATAATAATAATAATAATAATAATAATAATAATAATAATAATAATAATAATAATAATAATAATAATAATAATAATAATAATAATAATAATAATAATAATAATAATAATAATAATAATAATAATAATAATAATAATAATAATAATAATAATAATAATAATAATAATAATAATAATAATAATAATAATAATAATAATAATAATAATAATAATAATAATAATAATAATAATAATAATAATAATAATAATAATAATAATAATAATAATAATAATAATAATAATAATAATAATAATAATAATAATAATAATAATAATAATAATAATAATAATAATAATAATAATAATAATAATAATAATAATAATAATAATAATAATAATAATAATAATAATAATAATAATAATAATAATAATAATAATAATAATAATAATAATAATAATAATAATAATAATAATAATAATAATAATAATAATAATAATAATAATAATAATAATAATAATAATAATAATAATAATAATAATAATAATAATAATAATAATAATAATAATAATAATAATAATAATAATAATAATAATAATAATAATAATAATAATAATAATAATAATAATAATAATAATAATAATAATAATAATAATAATAATAATAATAATAATAATAATAATAATAATAATAATAATAATAATAATAATAATAATAATAATAATAATAATAATAATAATAATAATAATAATAATAATAATAATAATAATAATAATAATAATAATAATAATAATAATAATAATAATAATAATAATAATAATAATAATAATAATAATAATAATAATAATAATAATAATAATAATAATAATAATAATAATAATAATAATAATAATAATAATAATAATAATAATAATAATAATAATAATAATAATAATAATAATAATAATAATAATAATAATAATAATAATAATAATAATAATAATAATAATAATAATAATAATAATAATAATAATAATAATAATAATAATAATAATAATAATAATAATAATAATAATAATAATAATAATAATAATAATAATAATAATAATAATAATAATAATAATAATAATAATAATAATAATAATAATAATAATAATAATAATAATAATAATAATAATAATAATAATAATAATAATAATAATAATAATAATAATAATAATAATAATAATAATAATAATAATAATAATAATAATAATAATAATAATAATAATAATAATAATAATAATAATAATAATAATAATAATAATAATAATAATAATAATAATAATAATAATAATAATAATAATAATAATAATAATAATAATAATAATAATAATAATAATAATAATAATAATAATAATAATAATAATAATAATAATAATAATAATAATAATAATAATAATAATAATAATAATAATAATAATAATAATAATAATAATAATAATAATAATAATAATAATAATAATAATAATAATAATAATAATAATAATAATAATAATAATAATAATAATAATAATAATAATAATAATAATAATAATAATAATAATAATAATAATAATAATAATAATAATAATAATAATAATAATAATAATAATAATAATAATAATAATAATAATAATAATAATAATAATAATAATAATAATAATAATAATAATAATAATAATAATAATAATAATAATAATAATAATAATAATAATAATAATAATAATAATAATAATAATAATAATAATAATAATAATAATAATAATAATAATAATAATAATAATAATAATAATAATAATAATAATAATAATAATAATAATAATAATAATAATAATAATAATAATAATAATAATAATAATAATAATAATAATAATAATAATAATAATAATAATAATAATAATAATAATAATAATAATAATAATAATAATAATAATAATAATAATAATAATAATAATAATAATAATAATAATAATAATAATAATAATAATAATAATAATAATAATAATAATAATAATAATAATAATAATAATAATAATAATAATAATAATAATAATAATAATAATAATAATAATAATAATAATAATAATAATAATAATAATAATAATAATAATAATAATAATAATAATAATAATAATAATAATAATAATAATAATAATAATAATAATAATAATAATAATAATAATAATAATAATAATAATAATAATAATAATAATAATAATAATAATAATAATAATAATAATAATAATAATAATAATAATAATAATAATAATAATAATAATAATAATAATAATAATAATAATAATAATAATAATAATAATAATAATAATAATAATAATAATAATAATAATAATAATAATAATAATAATAATAATAATAATAATAATAATAATAATAATAATAATAATAATAATAATAATAATAATAATAATAATAATAATAATAATAATAATAATAATAATAATAATAATAATAATAATAATAATAATAATAATAATAATAATAATAATAATAATAATAATAATAATAATAATAATAATAATAATAATAATAATAATAATAATAATAATAATAATAATAATAATAATAATAATAATAATAATAATAATAATAATAATAATAATAATAATAATAATAATAATAATAATAATAATAATAATAATAATAATAATAATAATAATAATAATAATAATAATAATAATAATAATAATAATAATAATAATAATAATAATAATAATAATAATAATAATAATAATAATAATAATAATAATAATAATAATAATAATAATAATAATAATAATAATAATAATAATAATAATAATAATAATAATAATAATAATAATAATAATAATAATAATAATAATAATAATAATAATAATAATAATAATAATAATAATAATAATAATAATAATAATAATAATAATAATAATAATAATAATAATAATAATAATAATAATAATAATAATAATAATAATAATAATAATAATAATAATAATAATAATAATAATAATAATAATAATAATAATAATA
This sequence comes from Pocota personata, assembly GCA_963082735.1. Lineage (NCBI taxonomy): Eukaryota > Metazoa > Arthropoda > Insecta > Diptera > Syrphidae > Pocota > Pocota personata. The sequence continues at coordinate 43,493 of CAUJBT010000098.1, forward strand.
ATAATAATAATAATAATAATAATAATAATAATAATAATAATAATAATAATAATAATAATAATAATAATAATAATAATAATAATAATAATAATAATAATAATAATAATAATAATAATAATAATAATAATAATAATAATAATAATAATAATAATAATAATAATAATAATAATAATAATAATAATAATAATAATAATAATAATAATAATAATAATAATAATAATAATAATAATAATAATAATAATAATAATAATAATAATAATAATAATAATAATAATAATAATAATAATAATAATAATAATAATAATAATAATAATAATAATAATAATAATAATAATAATAATAATAATAATAATAATAATAATAATAATAATAATAATAATAATAATAATAATAATAATAATAATAATAATAATAATAATAATAATAATAATAATAATAATAATAATAATAATAATAATAATAATAATAATAATAATAATAATAATAATAATAATAATAATAATAATAATAATAATAATAATAATAATAATAATAATAATAATAATAATAATAATAATAATAATAATAATAATAATAATAATAATAATAATAATAATAATAATAATAATAATAATAATAATAATAATAATAATAATAATAATAATAATAATAATAATAATAATAATAATAATAATAATAATAATAATAATAATAATAATAATAATAATAATAATAATAATAATAATAATAATAATAATAATAATAATAATAATAATAATAA